>JADNYV010000214.1:0-60685 GCA_015501055.1 Mucidula mucida
GTACAGTAGTTCAATTGAGAGACTTGCTCACATCGCGAGATGTTTGACAGGGTTATATGCACAGTCGTTTGATGTGAGAACAATGACACTTTTGGGCTACAATTCCGGGATGAGCAATACAGTCGAAGATCAAGGCCAATCAATTCAGTCAGTAGTCGGCAGGTCCAATTCAGCGTGGAGTTGGGCGAGAGTCATTTCCTTGTGCGAGGCGAGCTAGGCAGCGGGTGAGGACAACAACGGTCAAGTCCTTTATGATTTTACCTTGCCGATAAGAATCTGCTCCGAACGGAAGTGAGTGTCCGAGAGGCAACTTAATGGCCTTCATACCTGTGTAGCGTCCTTGGCTTCATTGTACTGATGCAAAAGCTTGATGTGCCTCTTCACGATGGCCTCTGCATCCACGTCTTCGCTATTTGATCGGTAAACGACCCGAAAGGCAGTGCGAGCTGCGGCAGGAAGCCTACCCCAGAGCCTGCTGCAAGCACGCGTCTCCCCTTCCAGAGCAGCGATACGAGCCTCTTGAGCCTATAAAATCATAAGAGGGAAGCAAAAAGGACGAAAGAAGTGGTACTTTGGCAGAAAATGCAGCGTGCATGGTGGTAAGAAGTCAACAGATCGCGTCTTTGTTTACGCGTTGTTTGATTAGACCCTGTTCCGGCGAGTTCGGGACGAGACCTCGATGCTGAAATGCCGAGTGTCGTCATGCTGAACTCTTTGTTGTCCGATTCTCATGCTCCGCTATGGCTATAAAGGCCCGATAACCTGCTCTTTCTTGACTTAGACATGGGGAGTCCTTTTTGGCGCCAGTTCAGCGTCCTCTTCTGGAAGAATTGGATAGTTTTGCTCAAGCATCCGTTCGTGAGTCGTTCTGCGTTGTCATTGAGGTCAAACTGACAGCAAAATCACAGTTGAACGTCTTGCGATGCTTCTTGCTTCCTGTAGGATACGGAATATTTCTTGCTGTTGCTCAGATCTTTCTTTCTAAACCGAACAATGTATGCATATTATCTCTGTTCCTTCTATGTCTCAGACATTGTTAGAATGGCATCGGGAGTTCCATCCCAATATACGACCTCCGACGGACGTTTGACGCTAGCACGATACTCATATGGGCCGATGGAACAGGCGGAGCAACTTCACCATCTCCGCAAGATATTATGACCCGTATCACACGAGACTTTTCATCAACGCAGGTAGCAGCTGTCCGACAACTAGAGTCTCCCGAAGACATCCCGTCTGCGTGTCCTCAAAACTTCAATCTATTTTCTGAATGCTTCGCCGCGATCGCGTTCAACAGCATTTCTGATGTGGGCCAGATCAATTACACAATTCGTGCAGATGCAGGGATTGCACACATAGATGTGGTCAAGCACACGAGTGATTTTGAACTACGAATTCTACCTCTACAGTGGGCCATAGACAAGGTTGGATTTTTTTGGGCTCCCATTTGCGTTATGCTCAAACTCGATCAACAGGCTATCATAGAATTGAGAATTGGGGAAGAGGTTCAGACGCCAATACAATGGCCGTTCACGCAGGTAACCAATGCAGAACAGGATAGAGATATACGGCTTAGTGAGTTTTTTTGCTTCGTTCATTCTAGTACAAGCCTAACCACGCCTTTCAGGCTACATTCGAGGACTACGGACATTGTTAGTGTTGGCGCTGTTCATTTGTTACGTCGGAATAGCGTACCAGCTACCTGGCGCCGTCATGTCGGAGCGCGCTAACCTAGTCACCGCGCACATGAAGAGCATGGGACTTTTGGACTCTGCCAAGGTCGTATCATGGCACGTCAGCCACTCGCTCATCTACCTCCCCGCGTGGATCATCGTCGCCATCATATGGCATTACCGCATCTTCACCGAAACCAATGTGGGGCTTGTGCTCGTCGTGCACCTGCTACTAGGGTTTCTCCTCGCTAGTTGGTCCTTTTTCGTCGCAGCGCCCTTCGGGAAGAGCCCTCAGCTGGCCGCAGTTGCGTCGACGTTCTTGTCGATCGTTTTTGCTATCATTGCGCTGGCGTTCAGCCGTGCTGGAAATGGAGCTGCGTTTATTTTTACGATTCTTTTCCCTCCCGGCTTCTACATCTTCGCTATCCGGGCTATTTGCGGTTTCGAAAACCATCTCATACCTACGAACGTGTTGAAGGGTGACCCGGACAATAGCTTGATGCTCCTTCCCTTGATTATCGCTGCTATTGTAGGTTTATCCATGTTCCGCGTTTGTGATGGATATTGACGTCTCCCTGTAGATTGATATCTTTCTGTGGCCGTGGCTCGCAGTGCTCTGGGAACGTCGGTTATACGATGCCCGAAACCCACGCCCCAAGAGACGCTGGTTTTCAAAACGACAGGCGTCAGTCCTTCCGCAGTTGAAAGAAGGCACTGCGATCTCTATCAAGAACCTTGGGAAGACCTTTAGGACATCATTTCTCCGACCCAAGAAGAATGTCATCACAGCTGTTGATGATCTCACTCTCGATATACCGAAGTACGGAATATTTGTGCTCTTAGGATCCAATGGCGCTGGAAAATCGACAGTTCTATCCATTCTAGGGGGGTTAGCAGGTCGTACTCGCGGCTCAGTGCAGTTTGAGGGTGGATTAGATCATCCTGAGCCTGGTACATTGGGCATAGTACCCCAGAAGAACGTCCTGTTTCCAGAGTTGACGTGTCTTCAAACTCTTCGAGTGTGGCGCGCTATCAAGTGGTCGAAGCACTCGCAAGATGACGAAGATCTGGTACAGTTGCTGAAGGACTGTGATCTTGAGAACAAAGTCAACTCAAATGCCGCGACTCTGTCTGGAGGACAGAAGAGGAAATTGCAGTTGGCTATTGGTTTGGTTGGAGGATCAAAAAGTGGGTGCTCGTATAGTTTCCTTTGCCTTCGTACTAAATCATCGCTCTCTCAGTCGTTCTTGTTGATGAGTGTACTTCTGGCGTCGACCCGTTATCTAGGCGCGCTCTTTGGAGAACACTGACGTCTTTCCGCGAAACAAGAACGATCATTTTTACTACACATGTGAGTCTACGCTATACATAGCTTCGCTTTCAACTCACCAGAAGCAGTTCTTAGATGAAGCCGATCTGCTAGCCGATAACATTGCGATTCTTGCAGCACCTGGAAAATTAGTAGCGGAAGGATCTCCGGTCGCGCTGAAACGGGACCTCGGGGAAGGATACACAGTCTCGGCCTCTCTAGCGTCATCGCGCGCTGAAGAGAAGGGAGACCCGCAAGTCTTTACTGAGCTGCTACACCGCATCAGGGAAATAGCACCACATGCTTCCCTATCGGTTACATCAACCTCTCAGGCGTCCTTTCACCTGAGGTCGAAGGACCCGGAACAGGTGGAGCGCGTTTTACAGGTGTGCGACGACGAAGTGAAGAACTCGGTCCTGCAGTCGTATGATGTCATGGGCACGACGATTGAAGATATTTTCCTTGACCTGATGGCCAAGCACGATCCCAACGAGCGGGAGGCTGGCAAGGTCTCGAAGGATGGTAGTTCCGCTTCCTCGGTCGATTTACCGGCGCTGCCGCCTTTGGAGCTTTCTGGCGGTCGCCCGATGGCGCCGTGGCAGCAGGCGCTGACGATTTTCGTTAAGCGGGGACTCGTGGTGCGTCGGAGTTGGTTGACGCCCTTGCTGTCAGTCCTCGTCGCCATTGCTGGATCCACTATTCCGCTTGTATTTTTGAGCGGACGACAGCCTTCCTGTGTCCGTCGTTTCTCGAATTCGACGAGCTTTCCATTGTATATGCCGATATCGCCTGCTACATTTGATGTTATTAACGGTACCGCCCAGGTGCTGAACTATCCGCCAGGCTTGATAGCCACCCTTGGAAACAGCACGTCGCTGATGTCGATTGCGGATGTGGTGGACAATGGCACGTTTGTGGATACTATAACGAACTCGTACAGGAGTTTTGAATATGGTGGTATATCTATGGATCTGGATGCGGGATCGTCGTTTATAGCTTGGGAGGCGTCGTCTCCGGGTTATACAGGCGCTGTCTTGCTGAATTTGGTGGACAACATCTTGTATAACAGTGCGCAGAATAGGTCTGGGCAGGTTGCTCTTCCCGCCGCCATGATCCAGGCGAACTATGAAGCGTTTCCGCCTGTTGCTGCGGGCACGCTTGTTGCTCTCAAATGGGTCGCGTTTTTCGGAGCTGCGATGGTGAGGTTTTTGTTCTGCTTGAACGAAGGTGTATAGCTTATGGTATTGTCCAGGCCGTGTATACCGCGTTTTACGCGCTCTACGTCTCTAATGAGCGGCGTTCAGCTGTGCAGGCGATGCAATTCTCAAACGGTCTCTCCGATCCCATAGGGTTGTGGTTGGGACACTTGGCGTTTGATGCTATATTCTCTATATTCTCTGCGTCGGTCATTATCATCATTTTTGCCGCCGTGTCCAATCAGTTCCATGGGTTAGGTCTCTTTGTACGTGATCTTTTCCACAGTGGTGGTTGGTGACCTGATTAGTTACTAGTGGGTCGTGCTGGTGCTATATGGCTTTGCAGGGACATTGTTCTCGTATTGTGTTTCCTTGATGGTGGCAAGTCCGTTGGCGGCGTTTGCTGCCGCCACGGGGTACCAGGTCATCATGTTCGTGGTACGTTGTCTACATCGGCTGGCCGTTCGCTTAGAGCTCACATCACGACTTGTAGCTGTACATGGCAGCATACCTTTTGACCTTGACCTACGCGAAGACCTCCAAAGCCGATTCCATCATCACCATTATCCATTTCACGCTGGCCATCCTGTCACCGGTTGCGAGTGTCGTGAGTCTGGCGAATCTACCCCACTAAGTAGTCTTGCTGACACAGACTCTATAGATGCGAGCAGCTTTCGTCTCTGTGAATCTTTTCTCGTTATTGTGTACCGGCACCGAATCCGTACCAACTTCAGAAACTGGGACCATCATGCGTTATGGAGGCCCGATTGTCTATCTCATCGTTTACTCCTTTGTTTTATTGGGCGTATTGGTATGGGTTGATTCGGGCTCGTTCTTGCCTTCCCGGCAGAGCTTGAGCTTCTGGAAACGAAAGTCTCCTGCGGATGTTGCTGCATCTGAAATGCAGGTGCAGGAGAAGTCGGATGTTGTGGATGAAGCCCGTCGTGCGTCGTCTTCCATGATCTTTTACGCGTGTTGGGCGTGTCAAAGACGTTTGGCAGCAACAATGTTGTCGATGACGTTACCTTGGGTGTATCGAAGGATACTATGTTCGCACTGCTTGGACCCAATGGAGCTGGGAAGACCACGACGTTCAATATCATCCGTATGTGTCGTCAATCATGGCTTCGCTATATCACTTAACTAATAATAGGTGGCGACGTTGCACCCGACAGTGGAGACGTAGTCATTGCCGGAGAATCAGTCATACAACACCCAAGAAGGCTCGATTCGCGCTCGGAGTCTGCCCACAGTTTACCGCGATCGATGCTCAGCTTACCGTCAGAGAACATCTCGAGATTTATGGCCGTCTCAAAGGTCTCAGCAATAAAGCTGTGCTTCGCAGTAATGTAGAGTCTTTGCTAGGGGCAACTGCGCTTCTACCGTACGCCGACCGTTTAGCGAGTAAGCTTTCGGGTGGGAACCAGAGGAAGTTGTCGCTGGCCATCTCGCTATAGGTGTGTGTATTTCGGGACTAGGATACTCATCGTGCTCAATGTTGAATAGGCAACCTTCGGTCGTTCTGATTGACGAATTTTCTACGGGTGTGGATGCGAAGATGAAGCGCGAAATGTGGGTGACGCTCAGGAATGTTGCTGGGGGAAAGCTGTCATCATAACGACGCGTGAGTAATGTGGCGGGGCTCCTTGGTTGAAGGTTAACGAGGTTCTCAGATTCGATGGAAGAAGCGTCTGCATTGGCGAACAAGGTTGGCATTCTTGCTAAAAGGCTTTTAGGTGGGTAACATCGTTACTGTCGATGTTCTGACTGAGGATAATCGTACTAGCTGTTGGGACTATTGAATCGCTCTCGTCACGTTATGCGACATATGAGGTTCACTTTACCTGTCGGACACGGGACGAGTTGACTAAAGCTCAGGTTTTGATGTCGCGAATACCTGGGAGTCGGATGGCTGACGACGTGGCTACACGGTTTGAGGTTCCGATCGGGGACGACTTTTCGTTGTCGCAGTTGTTCCATACTTTGTGCTCGTCTGGCGACTTTTCGGAGTATACGGTTGAGAAGGCGACGCTGGAGAGTGTTTTCCTCAAGGTGATTAGGGAGAATAATATTGCTGAGGAGGATCAGGTTCAAGGACGGACATGGACATGATTTTTGTATGCAGATTTTAGTTACTCTCACTCGCCTCTGGCTCGGAGCCTCACTTAGTGTGCTAGGTAGAAAAGAACATTGACTCTATAAACTTGAGTGTGGCGCACATAAAATGAAACAACGGCCGACTAGCTCAGTTGGTCAGAGCGTCGTGCTAATTTCACTTCTATTGACGCGAGGGTGGGTTCAATGTGGGCTTAGGGAGTTGAGACACACATTCGAGTCGCGCTCTTGGATGTTTGATACTATACGACTTATCCATCAGCGCGTGTTCTAGGTATTAGCATCACCCTGCCACATCATCCCTGTATCATCGACGAAGAAAAATAAAAGCTCTGAGTTTACGTGTCGACGATGCCATGTGCTGAGAGGCGGTCAGGACAAACAAAAACTATAGAATTTGTGTTTACACTCCACGCAATAAGTATTGCTCGTTGAACGAACAACTAATTACACGTTTCCTAGCGATGGTGCCGGCTGTGGGTTTCGAGTGGGCCACACATGATACGATTCCACTACTCTGGAGCACCCACAGGAGAATGCGAAGGAGTTTCGGTATGTATAGTCGCCGTCGCGTAGAAGAGCACCCCAGTCCATGAGACATCCTGCAATTGAAAAGTGACCAACAGTTCAAATGGCGCCGAGGTCCTACAGGTTATGTGCCTGGTCCCACTAGTCTTCAACCGAGTTTCACGTAGCGAGCACGGCGATTCAAGCACTTCACCACCACTGCAAGCACTCCGTTCCTCTACGGGCAGCTACGCCACCTATCACAATGTAGCTGAGCCCGGACTCAAGACAACATCAGAAGTCGGGGGTTCAGGGTGCTTCTCGTTAGTCAGTGCTTTCTCCCGCGATCTTCTACAGAAAAAAGAAAGATTCAATGTCCGACGCTCAGATGTAGCATGAAATCGCACAGACCTTCTCGCAAACCAATTTCGCACATACAAGCTGCTTTCTCCAATCTCTTGAGCGATCTCCTCAGAGGCAGCCTTTTTGGGATATCGATTCTGGACGAAGCGCTCTTCGAGCAAGGCCTCCCGTTCGCGCCTACGCGAGCCGCGATATTCCTGACTCTGTCTGCGGATGAACCATTGGCGAACCACGGCTATCGGCTCTTCCATTTTGCTCGCCAGCTCTTGAAGCTGGCTTGCCGGAGGATCCAAGTTGCCCGTCTGGGCGACGTATTCCTGGAGATATTGCATCTTCTTCCTCGCCCTGAGACCTATTCGGTACAATTCACTAGTATCAAGCCCAGCCTGTTCCCGAAGCGCCCTTCTTTAGTACGCCTTTATGGTTGTAAACAAAGGGGGCCCCCCGATTGCATTGAAGGATATGCGCTCACCGCTTTCTGAGCCAACTGACAACGGAGAGATAGGGTACCATGAGTTCTGCCGCCAGGAGTTTTTGCTGTTCAACAGTCGGAAACAGATCCTGCTGGAACGCCGCTTCCAGTCGCGTCCAGTGCTGCTTCAAGTATGTACGGTTTTCATGAAAGGCTCGGAACTCTCCAAGCTGTTCTTCCATTCCGGTAGCTTTTATGACTTTTTTCTCCTTGGTGCGTCTATGATTGATGAGCCAAACGCGTCGTGGGTCAGGCTGGGATGAGAACCTACCGCCACCAGAACCAAGTGTTCAGTCTCTCATGGCTTTCCCCAAGCTCTTGTGCCATCTTCTCAAGCTCTTCATATGTAGGATAATGGTTTCTGGCATAGATTGCTTCCAGCGCCTCAGTCACGGCAGAAGATATGCGCGGACGAAGATGTTCTAGAAGTGGATGCGGTTGTATCCCCAGAGCCTGTATCTCCTGACGCTCGCGAGTGCGCCTTCAGGTTATGAGACAAATACGGCAGGAACGTTGAAGTGTAACCCACCGGTTTGCAAACCAATCGTACAACCTCTTGTAGGTCTCGTCAAAAATTTGCGACATTTGCTCGAGCTCGTCGCGGGTAGGGTAACGGTTGTCGTCGTATCTGGCTTTGAGCTCTCTTTTTGCGGCAGCCGAAAAGCGTCGACAACGGGGGGGATGTGATACTATCTGCTCAGTCGTCTTTATATATCGCCTAACCTTCGCTTCATATCGCCGCCTAGTCCGATTCAAGCGAGTTCTTCTGACACTGGATTACAAAGGAGCTCACCGCTTAGCAAACCAGGAATATAGTCTATCGTAGCTCTCTCCAAGCTCGCGCGACATCTCTCAACTGTGGGCGGGTAGGATAACGTTCTTTGCTGTAGTTGGCCTCCAGAACTTGTTTTACATCAGATGGAAGAGGTATTCTCGAGAGTCGGCGGCATAGTCGAGGATATATGGGAATCACGCGTCGATAGATACCCAGCATGCAAACTTTGATGATGAGCGTTCAGAAGGAAGGATTACGGGCACGTGACACAGTCCATCGCGTCTTGCGCTTAGACCAATGCATCTGGTGACTCTGGTCGGTGCATTGGTCTGTCCACTGTGGCACTCCCTTTATATTCTTGTCTCTATCCGCTATGGTCGAGTATCTCTTTGCGATATGTAAGTCAATGTTTTATCATTGCCCCCGTCGGGCCGACTCTTGGACACCCTTACACCTACAAGTAAAGTGAAGATTGAAACCCCCCGAAATCCAAGCAGAACGCAATGGGTCACAGCACCTACTTATCATTTGAGAGGCGCCTGGAACCTCAACGTACTTTCACCGAAGGGGTACAAGAAGATGATGGGATGCGTGCAAGAGCTCATCGAAAGTGTTACCGCTGCAAGGTAAGCCCGAGGCTATTAGTCTAGGTACACTTTGTGGCGTCAAGAAGCTGTGTAGATCGCGTCAATAGAAAGTTCTAGTCTCTCGAAGACTCATGTGGCTGTGTCGGGGGCGATTTGAGACTCCGCTACCCCGCCATATATGACAGCCTCCGACGCCTGACAGCGCCTATACTTTCTCCTTTCACCTTTACCTTTCATTCGCCTTTACTATCCTCCAACGATGCAGATCTTTGTCAAGACTCTTACTGGCAAGACCATCACCCTCGAGGTTGAATCCTCCGACACCATCGACAACGTCAAGGTGAGTAATCTGTTGACCGCAGTAGCACTATGCTTATCTCTCATTTCAGGCCAAGATCCAGGACAAGGAGGGCATCCCGCCGGACCAGCAGCGTCTCATCTTTGCTGGAAAGCAGCTCGAAGACGGCCGTACGCTTTCAGACTACAACATTCAGAAGGAGTCCACTCTCCACCTTGTCCTTCGTCTGCGTGGCGGCATGCAGATCTTTGTCAAGACTTTGACTGGCAAGACTATTACTCTTGAGGTTGAGTCGTCGGATACTATCGATAACGTCAAGGTAAACGCTTTCACCGTCGTACTTGGATGACCGGCACTCATGCTCGTGATCTAGGCCAAGATCCAGGACAAGGAAGGCATTCCTCCTGACCAGCAGCGTTTGATCTTCGCTGGCAAGCAGCTTGAGGATGGGCGCACTCTTCCGACTACAACATCCAAAAGGAATCTACCCTTCATTTGGTCCTCCGTCTCCGTGTGCATGCAGATCTTCGTCAAGACGTTGACGGCAAGACTATCACCCTTGAGGTCGAGTCCTCCGACACCATCGACAACGTGAAAGCGAAGATTCAGGACAAGGAAGGCATTCCTCCCGATCAGCAGCGCCTGATCTTCGCTGGCAAACAGCTTGAAGATGGTCGGACTCTTTCCGACTATAATATTCAGAAGGAGTCCACGTTGCATCTCGTCCTTCGTCTGCGCGGCGGCATGCAGATCTTCGTCAAGACTTTGACCGGCAAGACCATCACTCTTGAGGTTGAGTCGTCGGATACTATCGACAACGTCAAGGTATGCGGTAGTCGTTGTCTTCTCATATGCTTACTCACGGTGATTGTGCAGGCGAAGATCCAGGATAAGGAGGGTATTCCTCCTGATCAGCAACGTCTCATTTTCGCTGGCAAGCAGCTGGAGGATGGCCGTACCTTGTCCGACTACAATATCCAGAAGGAGTCGACACTCCATCTTGGTGAGTCTATATGATATTGCATCGTCTATGTTGGCTCATTCACTTTTAGTGCTGCGTCTGCGTGGTGGGAACTGAGTCTCCCTTCATGTCATGTTTTAGCCTAGCATTTCTGTATCATCACTAGCTCTACGCAATCAACACGCATTGTAGTTTTGCAATCAGCATGATGAGCATAGTACCCGTAAACTTTTGGACACGATCTGGCCGACTTCTTGATTCGATTACCTTTGGATGTGCCACCTCTTGGTTATGTTCCAGTGGGTCGCTCGATTCGACAATTATCGAGTCCGGCGTTTATGGTACTGGTTCCAGTCTAGCTTTTTTCCGCTCCGACCCGTGAGAAGACAGAGCATCAGGATGAATCTGATGCTCCTTCTGTTCCAGAGTATCCCTCAGTGGGAAGCTGGCGTTGGTTTCTCTTGGTCTGGCGCTTGAGACGTTTGTGGTAAGTATACCTCTGCTTTGAGGTTTTTCTGTTAAGATTACTCGTAGGTCGCGCCGCTCGACAACACTATCATAACCATTCATCAACATTGAATAACTCTAGCATTTTTTTCCATCAGCCACTGCTATCCCCACCATGACGACCGTGTTCGACTGTCTGAACGACGTCGGCTGGTATGGCTCGTCGTACCTCCTCACCATGACCTTTCTGCAACCCCCCTTCGGAAAGATATACGCAAATTTTGACATGAAGATCATGTACCTCATTGCACTGCTCATCTTCGAGATCGGGTCCGTCATATGTGCTGCGGCGACGTCGTCTCCATGCTCATCGTGGGACGCGCCATCGCTGGTGTCGGCGCGTCTGCCATCTTTTCTGGCGGGATGAATATTATCGGCTATTCGGTCATCATAGGTGTACGTCGCGGCCCTATCCAGCATGTTTGGCCTCGCAATGGTTCGTCCGCAGGCACAGTCAGGAATATCGCAAAATCGCGTAGGCGCGAACGGCAGGCCTTACTCCAAGAGCGCTTCGCCCCAAAATCGATATCTCCACCAAAAATCTGCCTGGCTGGAGGACATTGTTGGCGTAGAGTTATGTCGAAGTGCTTGAATCGCCATGCTCTAGGAAGCTTGATTGTGATAAGGCCCGGCGTATGACTTTCATCAAGTCGGTAAGACCATTTGAACTGACGTCGACATTGCGTTCACATGATAGTACACCCATACGTCTTGAAAGATCTGATCATTGAAATCGTTCGAAGCATTCCTGCACCAACCGAAAAGATGACATCGCCATTCGCGCAACTCATCTGAAGGACAGCTGTGGATGCAGAACATATTTCTTCGTAGGCCTTTCCTCAGAGTTGCGATTACTAGCAAGAACACCTCCAGTTTCCATTCGCCGAGATACGCTAGGGCGAGATTGATACTGAAGTAACTCGCCGTGCGCTGTACAAGTCTTCCATCTCGCCTTGTTCAGGGCTATCTCGGGTCCACAGCCCAGCAAGGAGCGCAGAGCTTTCCGCCTCTTTGAATATCCTTGGGCTTACCTTGCAGCGGCAACTTGGTGGCAACCCTTTGGATGATCTCTTGCATGCATCCCATCATCTTCTTCTACCTCTTCGGTGAAAGTACGTTGATGTTCCAGGCGCCTTTCAAATGATAAATAGAACAACGACGGTACTGTGTGGCACATTGCGTTCTGCCTGGATTTCGGAGGGTTCAAACTTCCTAGTGGCCACATGCTGTATTTTTTGTAGGTGTAGAGGTGTCCAAGAGTCAGCGCCTGGAATGCGCAATAGCTTAGAATGCATAGTAAGGAGCGTTATTCACGTAGTAGAACACGGGACAAAGCAGATAACACAACGACTGATATAACTCGAATAAATCTTCAAACATGACCGATAGAGACAAGAATTAGCGGGAATTGGACAGACCAATGCCAACGGATTGAGCAAGACGCGGTGGACTGTGTCACGTGCCCGTAATCCTTCCTTCTGAACTCTCATCATCCAAGTTTGCATGCTGGGTATCTATCGACGCGTCATTCCCATATATCCTCGACTATGCCGCCGACTCTCGAGTGCACCTCTTCTATATGATGTAAAACAAGTTCTGGAGGCCAACTACAGCAAAGACCGTTATCCTACCCGCCCACAGTTTGAGACGATGTCGCGCGAGCTTGGAGAGAGCTACGATAGACTATATTCCTGGTTTGCTAAGCGGTGAGCTCTTCATAATCCAGCGTCAGAAGAATTCGTTCTAATGGGACTAGGCGACGTAAAGAGAAGCCTAAGCAGATAGTATCACATCAACCCCGTAATGTACGCTATTCGGCTGCCGCACAAAGAGAGCTCGAAGCAGAATACAATGACCACCACTACCCTAGACACGACGAGGTCAATCGAATGTCGCGAAAGCTTGGCGAGAGCTACGAGAGGGTGAAGCGTTGGTTTTTTCGACGGTGGGTTACATTTCAACGTTCCTGCCCTATTTGTCTCATGACCCATACTAATAGACGCCTTCTCGAGCGGCAGATGGTACGGGCTCTGGGGATGAAACCACTAGAACATCTTCGTCCGCACATATCTTCTGCCGTGACTGAGGCGCTGGAAGCAATTTATGTCAGAAATCGGTATCCTACAAATGAAGAGCTCGAGAAGATGTCACAAGAGTTCGGGGAAAGCCATGAGAGATTGTATAATTGGTTTTTCTTTCAGTGAGTTCTCATCCCAGCGTGACCCACGACGCGTTTGGCTCACCAATGATAGACGCACCAAGGAGAAAAACGTCATAAAAGCTACCGGAATGGAAGGCAAGCTTGTTGAGTTCCGAGCCATTTATGAAAACCGTACAGACTTGAAGCGGCACTGGACGCGACTGGAAGCGGCGTTTCAGCAGGATCTATTTCCGACTGTTGAACAGCAAAAACTCCTGGCTGCAGAACTCATGGTACCCTATCGCTCCATTGTCGGTTGGTTCCTACGCCGGTGAGTGCATCTCCTATGCAGTCGGGGACACTTCATTTACATCCGTATAGGCGTAGAAAGGAAAGGACTCTTCGGGAACAGACTGGACTTGATACTAGCGAATTTAAGCGGATCGGTGTCAGGCCGAAGCAGAAGGCGAAATATCTCAAGGAGTTCGTCACCCAGACGGGGAACTTGGATCCGTCGAAAAGCCAACTTGAAGAGCTGGCGAGCAAAATGGAAGTGCCGTTAGCTGTGGTTCGCCCATGGTTCATCCGTAGGCAGCGTCAGAAATATCGCGAATCGCGTAGTCAACTGTCGCGCGAACGGGATGCGTTACTCCAGGAGCGCTTCGTCCAAAATCGATATCCACAAGGGATGCCGTGCAGGAGATTGCTCAAGAGGTCGGCAAAAGCAGCTCGTGGGTACAAAATTGGTTTGCGAGAAGGTCTGCGCGATCTCACGCTACGTTTGAGCGATGGACGTTGAATCTTTTGTTTATCTATAGAAAAACGAAGGAGAAGAAGGCACGGTACAACGCGAAGGACCATGAACCCCGACTGCTGATGTTGTCTTGAGTCCGGGATGAGGTACATTGTGATAGGTGGCGTAGCCGCCCACAGACGGTTTTGAAGTGCTTGAATCGCCATACTTGTTCTAGGGAACTCAGTTGGAGACTGGTGGGCACAGAACCTGTAGGACCATGGACGTCTTCACTTTCCAATTCCAGGATACAAGAAGCGTCTCATTAACCGGGGCATTTCTCTTCTACGCGACGGCGATTATACATACCCTTCACACTCTCCTGTCGGTGCTCCAAAATAGCGGAATCATAACATGCGTGGCCCGCTCGAAACCACTATCACAGCCGGCAACATTTCTGTAATCAGTTGTTCTCTCAACGAGCAATATGGGCAGTCACCGAACCATACCTATTGCGTGGAGTGCAAACACATTTTCCAGAATCTTGGTTCGTGCTTCCGGGCCGTCTGTTAGTACATGGAATCGTCGACACAAGAACTCAGAGCTTTCATTTTTCTTGGTCAATGATACAGGCATGATGTGGCAGAGTAATGCTAATGCCTAGAACATACGAGAGAGCCTACACGCACTGATGGAGGAGTCGAGCAGTATCAAACATGCACGAGCGCGACTTGAATGTGTGTCTCAACTCGCTATTTACACAGCTTCTCATTCCGAGCTCTCTTTTTACTCCTTTTGCTTAGAATTTCAAAGTAAGAAATGATGCTTATCCAAAACACATCCATGCTAACCTTTGAGTTGCAGCACTTTCAGACATGATATCTCCCACAATCTCCTTCATCTTGTCAAACCCCTCCTGCGAGAGAATATCGAGATTCGAGGCCCCTTCAAGCCTGTCGTTGGGAAAAAACATTACTAGTATCATACAGTGTACGAATCACAAATTCGGGGGGGGGGGGGTTCATATCACCGGTGGCGACATCTCCACAATAAACACGAAGTGAGTGCCCAAGCAGGCTTAAGCCCCAGAGACGAGGAAGCGGGCAATCAAGCTCAAACCACCAACGCATGTTGTTGTCTGCGAAGAGCCGTGATGAGGCGTTATCAACCGAGCTCGCGTCCTCGATGTCTACGATCATCATAGGACGACGGAGCCGCTATGAAGACGAAGAAGGTGGCAGCTTTACCGCAAGCCCTGCTAAGAGGCTTCGGAAGCGACGAAGAACTCGAATGAGTTGGGGCCGAAGCAGTACGTGAGCAATTTGGTGTATGGTCTGCAATAGCGGTTGTTAGTCGACGTGTGCCTTGGGAGGGGTAGGCGTAAGATTTTGAGTAAACCGTCAGGCCAGAGGGGAGCGTTTTAGAATGGTACAGTGCTAGGAAAGAAGGGAACTTTGAGTATATTCGTTGCGAGTACTGCGCTGAGGTTGTTTACCCGTGAGTCTGATTAGTTAAATTGTATTTGGGGTGCCTACAAGACCGTGTGCTATTTAGCTTTGTTTGTTCTCACTAGCATCAGTACTGCGAGTGACCCCCCATTTTTCCCCACCTTCCGGCCTCTCTATATAAAAAACTAAGAGACAAAAGCTGATGCCTTTCTTATATAAAAAAAACGTTAGGACTTTCGATGAAATAACTGCTCTGCTGCTGATGATCAGATCTCTAAGGATAAATTCATTTTCAAGCCGAAAGTCCTAACAAAATCTTCATTCACATAGGGATAGTTAATCTGCAAAAGATCTAAGGGAACGGGGATCGGGAACATGGGAAACCTTTGCCCTCGAAGTTCACTGCGTGCAATGCGCGATCGCGACGGTCACGTCTGTGACACAGTGCAATTTCCCGTCACTTGGGGCGTTTGAACAGCATGAAAGCGTAAATTCATCAATATTTGACATAGATACAGTGGATAGTAGGTAAGTATACTGAATCAAGTCATGAGGGAGGTTATATGTAGAGGAAAGACAGAGAACACGGGCACATCATATCGACTTCCTCCATCCTCGGTGAACCGAATAGCATAGGTCCATCCATTTCTATCAGCATTGTCAATATCTACCGTGCCAAAGAAACATTACATGGGCATTACCTGGACCTGTCTTCCAGCTGTTTATAACCGTACCAACGTCGTCTATTGTGTACCCTTGATGATTTTTGATGAGCCTCACGACATGGCCGGTCGAAAACTAGACGAATCAGGGTTGAGAAACTATTTCGCGGTTTGGAAACTATTGAAGACAGATACCCGTGGTGGAGGGTATGCGGCAGGAGATTGCGTAGCCATAGGCGATGGTGGTAAGATGCAAGGCGCTTAACGAAGACCATTGGGATCATGCGGCGAGTTTTCCCACAGAATAACTGTCATCGGACTCCACTAAGCGTACACTTACAGGCACCATTCTAGGGCACGTCTGTGATGTCCATCTTGAGCAGCACATTTGACGAAGAACTTTCAACCAGGGACCATGTGAGCCTTTCGATGCCTGCGGGCTTGGATATTGTGAGTGACTTGATGTTGGCTACAAGGCGGCTTACTCGCAACTACGTGTTGGCAACCAGTGTACCAAGCGGAGTCTACCTTGGGACCGTACCCACAAAATTCCTTCATAGACAATTGAAACAGGTGCAGAGGGCACATCTGTGAGGCCCATCTTCAGAAGCGCACATTCCAGAGCCCTTGTAAGCCTTTTGATACCTGCGGGCTTGGATATTGTGAGTGACTTGATGTTGGCTACAAGGCGGCTTACTCGCAACTACGTGTTGGCAACCAGTGTACCAAGCGGAGTCTACCTTGGGACCGTACCCACAAAATTCCTTCATAGACAATTGAAACAGGTGCAGAGGGCACATCTGTGAGGCCCATCTTCAGAAGCGCACATTCCAGAGCCCTTGTAAGCCTTTTGATACCTGCGCGCTTGGATCTTGGTGAGTGACTTGACGTTGGCTACAAGGCGGCTTACTCGTAACTACTTGTTGGCAGCCAGTTTACCAAGCAGAGGACTATCCACAGAATTCCGTCATAGACTCCAATTATCAATTTGAACAGGTGCAGATATTTCGATGGATTGTTTTCATATCAACAGTCCGAAATGTAAAGCGGAGGCGAAACACGATATCTGATGCCGTCTGTGAAAGGGTGAGGCTTCCAGTAGTAAGTAGCCGCAAACAAATATCCGTACGCGTATCCCACCAAATTGCCTTGACCTCACGGTGCATATCACATCAGCAAGTTGCTAGGCCCGTATTTGGCGTAATCCTACGGGAATTACGCGATTTACGCGATTATGCTTTACTGTAATCCTACAAGGTACATACGAAATTCATACACCTTGAATTACGTGAGATTACGCCTAAGTTCTGTCCCGGATTACGCCTCGGATTACACCTCGTTCTCATGGTATACCAGTTTATGTTTTCCTTAGTTCGGGGCACACAAGAGATTCCAGTAAACAATCGATGTGAATTTAACAGATACGAATACGGCGTCACGCTACGCTACAGAAAATTTTGGTGGTACAGGCAGTACCGGTGTCGAGAGATAGTACATTCAGAATGCCCAAGGAAAACAGCGACGGCGACGCGGATGCAGCACGCTCACGCTCACGCGATTGGTGCAGTGCCTAACAGAGGTGTTCGTCCTCAGCCGCAACTTGACAACACACAATCGGACTTACCAGTTAAGGCGACATGAAGAGTGTAGTGGCAGGTTGCTCGTCCTCGTCCTCCTCGTCACGGTCGTTCCCGGGCACATGGATCTCGCCGCGAGTGGCTTTGATAACAGCCTCCGCCTTGCCAAAAATATCATCCCACTTCGCCTCGCTAAGCTTGCTAGCAGCCGGGAAAAAGTCGCGCATTGCCTCCGTGCCCCAAGGAACACGTTCAAAAGCGCCTCCTTTGTCGAAGGTCCCAGAAGCCCACTGCGTCAGGCCACGCTTGACCTGTAATCGATTAAATAAAGGGAAGCCTTCACCAAAGAAAGAACAACTTACTGCCATGACCGCCAGACAAAGCATGCCGGCTGGTGGCCCGTACTTTGCAGACCAACCACATCGGATGTACAGTTCCACAAAGTAGGCGAAGGTAGTGATGACCAAAGGTCCACGGAAGATACCTTTCGACTGGGATGAAATACAGTACAATCAGTTAATGAAAAAATGCACAATTGACGACGTACCGTTGGATCATCAGGAAACTCGTACAGAAAGCGATTATCGCGAAGCTGGTCCTCTACCCATTCAGCCCGCAACTCTGGTGTATCATACTCCTCCATGTCCTCACTTTTCCAGTTCTCGGTAACCGATGTTGAACCCGCTTTCCCAAGATTCGATCGGTGTGTGCGAACAAAGACACGAGCCTATGGCAGAAGCATCAGACTAAGACAGCACACAAGTGCATAAAATGAGAGGAAACATACTACGACTCCCACTGCTGGGTGCGATGCACGCTCGACTGAAGTGCCATTTTCGAGCTTGACTTTAGCAGCCGTGAGATGGGGAAAGGCATCGTTGAATTCTGCCTTGACTGTGTCGTCGAACTCGGGATGGCTGTTCGACTGGAACGTATCTGCTAGCGTGCTCACCCATTCTAGAAGGCGGCACATGCAGATATCGTTCCATTTCTTGTGGTCCTCGACGGCGGTAAAGGGGAGTGTCTTGCTATTCTGGTCCTTTGCGAGAATCTTACCAGATGATTTCCCACGTTCATTTCCGTCGATTGCGGCGACATCAGCGGCGACGAGTTTGACACCTCTCTTCTTGCCCTACACGCCCATCAGCATCGTCGTCGCAATCAGCAGCAGACATACCTTGGAGATCTTGGATGCTGCACGAGCTGCAGCCTTGGACTCAGCTGACTCATCAGCGTCGAACTCTCCCTTCACCACCTCCTCCTCCTCCTCATGAACGGCGACGGAATTCGACGACTTGGATGCCCGCCGCTGTTTGTAGAGTTGCTTGTACTTGGTGTTGAGGCCGCCGATTGTGGGCTTGCTAGCCTTCGCAGGAATTGATCTTGTCCGTTCGTGAGTTCCAATCTAGCAGGGTTAATAGTATGACTTACTCCGAGTCATCCTTTTTCTTGACTACAGTTGTTTTTGCATGGGCTTGCGGCTTTGGCTTGTCAAGTGCTGCTGTACCGGCATCAACGCTGCGCCGAAGATTGGTTTTTGCGCCCTGTAAGTGTTTAAATTAGCAAAGGAATCTACGAAACGGGCGACTTACCCTTCTCTCCTTAGCCTTCTCATCACGCTTGGCTTTCTTTGCAGCTTTCTCCTGCTTGGCTCTTCTCATCGCCTTATACTCTCGGTATCCTTTGCCATCGCTGCTCTCAGATCCAGAGGAAGGTCGAGTACGTTTCTGTCTGCGGTGAGTTTTCTTCTCGCGATCCGGCGAAGGCTCATAGACGTCCGAGTCACCAGAGTCTACGCTTTCTTGAATATCATCATGGATCACCTTCGATACAATGCCTCGCGTAGCTCGATGACGGGCTGGAGTAACTGGCGCAACGTCCATTTCCACATCACTCGCACCGCCGCCGACATTGCCACCGTCGCTCATGCTGACATCGTCACCGCCGCTGATGCCTTCGGATTCCGTATAAGGTGGATCATCGACGAGTCCGAGCTCTGCATTCATAGCGGCATTGGCAGCAGCACGGCGAGTCGTCGAGTTGTCTGATGCATTATCGTCGGACTGCTCGGCATCGCCCCCGCACCCGCAAGTGCAGGTGATGGTGATTTTGTGATGCTTGTTGGCGAGGGGGGTGCTGGCGGTGAAGGCGGCTGCGGTGGCGCGGTAGAGGGACGAACCAGAAGCTTGCGTGGCTTTGCCTTCGCAGCAATGCCGCCATCAGCTATGTCGGGACGAATATTCTGGGAATCAAGACGCTTTTTAGCGTCCGCGGCCTCGAAGGAAGAAATTCTAGCCTTGGATTCTGCCATTTTCTTTGCCCTTTCGTCCTCCTCATCCTTTTCGGCCTGCTTCTCCGCGTCCTTTTCAGCCTGCTTCTTCTCCCTCTCAGCTTGCTGCTCCTTTCGCGTCTGTGGTTTTCGAACACCCTCAGGCAGCGTATAGACCTTGTCGCGGTTACGTGTGCGCAGACCGGTGGACATGGCTGGGTGGGTCAGCCAAGGCAAAGATACGTCTAGAGACGGTCGTGGAGTCAAGGAAGGAACCGGCGTGATATAAGTCCAACTTTGAAATTGTGTTCGGAGTCATCGTAAGCTGCTCGATCATAAACAAATTGCGGTGCTTAATCATCTCTCGCAGTTACAGCTAACCAACTATGCCTCGCACCCCCACAGTTTCTACTACCTCTATCCGCCGCACTTCCTGCCCATATCCAGGATGTTTGAAGACCTTCAAGCCGGGCAACACCAGCGGACTCACTCGCCACGTCAAAGCTATCCACCACAAGATTCAGCAGCCACCATCCAACCCGACACCAGCCTCACCCCCTCCTGCTTCCAATGATAGCGACGACCAGGAAATGCGCCACGATTTCACGCCGCCATCGCCGCAGGATGAAGGACCAGAGCGGCAGCCCACCCCGGAGCCTGAGCTTCCTCGGCATCACAAGACCTTTCATCCTCATCTCACCGGTAAATACACTTGTCTATTCCTTTGATAAAATCAATCTCATCGACTTAAAGGTACACCATGTGATGAAAACGGGCACGATCTACCCAACGGCACTCCTCCTCCTCCACCGCCGCCCCCTATCAATGCGCAGAATCCATGGGCGCCATTCGCAGATCAGGTTGCCTTTTGCATGGCTAATCTATTATTCAAGCAGATGGAGGCATCGAAGGCGGATATTGATGAGATCATGGAGTGTTGGTCTCTGTCGTTGATGGGCACGGATAGGACTGGCCCGTTTTCCGACCACGATCACCTCTTCAACAGCATCGATGCCATCCCCTTTGGAAGTGCTCCATGGAAGTGCTTCCAGACGGCTGATGATCCTACTCTTCCTCCCACTGCACCGTCGTGGATGAAGGAGCGCTACCAGATCTGGTACCGCGATCCCGACGTCGTTATCGCCAATATGCTATCCAACCCCGACTTTGCCGGGGAATTCGATACTCGCCCGTACGTTCATCTCGGCGCAGATGGAAAACGCCGCTGGAGCGAATTTATGTCTGGGAACTATTCGTGGAATCATGCGGTGCGGTTATCTTTACGTCTAGCATGCTGCACGTTGCTGAACCATTATTACAGACAAAGATCTATCAGGATGATCCAACAACGAAGGGCGCCATGTACGTTCCAATCATTGTTGGGAGCGATAAGACAACCGTCTCTGTCATGACGGGCAACGTTGAATACCATCCTTTGTACGCGATGATTGGAAACATCCACGGCGGCGCTCGACGTGCACATCGTAACGGTGTTATTCCGATTGGCTTCCTAGCAATACCTAAAGGTGTGTGCTACTAAGCTGCATATTCAAAAGGCCTTGTTCATTGACCTCTTTGCCAGCCGATCGACAATATGATGGCGATGTAGCCTATCGGAACTTCAAGCGACAGCTGTACCATGAATCGATTGCCTCAATTCTTCGTCCGTTGAAGCCAGCAATGGAGGTTCCCGTCGTTCGTCGATGCCCTGATGGCCACTTTCGTCGAGTCATATATGACTTGGCGGCCTACATTGCCGATTATCCTGAGCAGGTTCTTTTGGCCGGCGTTGTTTCCGGATGGTGTCCAAAGTATGTATGTTCAACTGTGAGTATAGACTGTGTTGCTTACTACTTGATCTCTAGATGCACGGCACTCAGCTCGGATCTGGATGGCCTCAATGCACGCCCGCGATCCCAGGAGTATACCGAGAAGTTGAGCGACGAGTTTGGTGGTGAGGGCACTCGGTTATGGGATAATTGGGGTATAGATGAATCTGTTGAGGTTCGTGCACTTCGCGTGGTGTTCGTTCTTATTCTAACACGCTTCGTAGCCCTTTACGACTGAATTCCCCCGAGCGGACATTCATGAGATGATGGCATCCGACCTCCTTCATCAACTTATCAAAGGAATGTTCAAGGATCACCTCGTTGATTGGGTGGGCGAGTATCTCGAGCTCACGGAAGGCAGTACACGCGCAAAAGAGATTATGGATGATATTGATTGTCGGTTAGTGTTCTTTCGTTTTGTGTAGATCGGTGAGGCTGATCTAGTATTCAGGATTGCAGCATCTCCTCAGTTCCCAGGATTGCGCCGCTTTCCTCAAGGACGACGGTACAAGCAGTGGACCGGTGACGATTCCAAGGCGCTTATGAAGGTATGCTTCCATTTGTGATGATAATCTGATATCTAAACGTTGTGTAGGTTTTTCTGCCAGCTATTGCGGAGTACGTTGAAGACGATGTTGTCAAATGCATCGCCGCGTTTATTGATTTCTGCTACCTGGCCCGTAAATCCGACATCACAGAGGATACCCTTGTCGACATGCAAGCTGCTCTTACATGCTTTCACACCTACCGTCAGGTCTTCATCCGTGCTGGTGTACGTGAAAACTTCAACCTTCCGCGCCAGCATGCTATGAAGCATTACTTCGACAACATCGTTGCTTTCGGTCCCCCAAACGGTCTTTGTTCATCAATTACAGAGTCTCGCCACATCACTGCCGTGAAGAAACCTTGGCGGCGGTCTAATCGCTACAACGCGTTAAGCCAGATGCTTCTCATCAATCAGCGTCTGGACAAGCTCCACGCTCTCTACGCCGATCTCGTATTCCGGAATCTGCTCCCTCCTTCACATGCACCGCGTCCAGAGCCTTTTGATGGCGGCGACGAAGATGAAGGGCCCGTTGATGACAATCGGGTGCTTGCTGAAGTCGTGCATGCTGTAACGCGAAGTCAGCTTTGTGAATCTTTTAATTCTTCATGAACACTCATTTGTTTTATAGAGCCGCTTGCCATGTATTCACGCGATCTGTATGAACTGGCCGTTGATGTTGATCAGCCTACTCTCCCAGAGCTCACGCGTCGATTCCTCTATGAGCAGCTCCACGCTGGCGATGTCATTCCTGACAACATTGACGACTGTCCACATATCGACTCCAATGTCTACGTTCATCATTCTGCTATCGCCTACTTCTATGCCCCGAGTGACATATCAGGGATACACGGTATGAAACGCGAACACATTCGATCTACGCCCTCGTGGTACGGATATCCTCGCCGTGATTGTGCGCTTGTGGTTGAAGATGCGGACAAACCGGGCTTCCACGGCATGAGTGTTGTTCGCATCCTCTTGTTCTTTTCCTTCACGCAGAGTGGGGTAGAGTACCCGTGTGCGCTCGTTCACTGGTTCAATCGATATGGTGCCCGACCAGACCCCAAGACGGGTATGTGGATGGTGAAGCCGGACAACCGTGGTCGTGATAGCAGAGAGCCATATCTCAGTGTTGTTCATCTTGATTCTCTTTTTCGTGGCGTACAGCTTCTTCCTGTATTCGGACCTGATCCGCTTCCAAAGGACTTTCACTACTCAGATACTTTAGATGCTTTCGATGCGTTCTATGTAAATAAGTATGTAGATTACCATGCATACGAGATGATATTTTAAGAACTTGACATGCTTGAAGTTTGACCAAGGGAAGACAGTCGGTGAGTTGTGTGGCAGGTTGCGACTCGGAGATGCATCACCATTTGCGAAGGATTCCAAAAACATTGCATTGGCATAAGACGGAGTTGAACCACGGCTGTACAAAGTCAGCCGTAAGTCACACTAGAAGGTGTAATGCACCGTAACCTCTGAACCAGCATAATACGGCGTAAGTCGACCATATTTGCTGTTTGAGATTACACCTCATTATGCGATTACACTGATTACACTACTTTACGAGCCTTCGAACTTGCTGATGCATCCGTGCTGAGCAGACTGTAGATTTCTTCATATCGAGAGAACGCAGCAGCAGCAGTGGGCTGATGCGGGTCATCAGAGTCTTTCATGGATTCAAGAAGTCTTCCAAGCTCGGGCACGACATCCTCAATACACTAAAAAAGGAATGTTGGCGCCTGCTGTTTGTAACCATCGAGATGCCGCTCACCCGAAGATGAAACTCTATATTTCTTGCCAAACGGGCAACTTCATGCTTTGAAGCAACTGCGAACTCGGGCGCAGGTGAATATGGTTGGTTGGAATGTTTATCGGAGCTACTACTGTCAGATGAAAGAACTGGCAGTGTAGCTGTTTCAAAGTCAATGAAGGCGTACTTGCGTTCGGGTCCACGAACTCCCGCGTAGAGGATCCCGACTTCTTTTGGCTCCGGAACCATAACATCCATAACCAAGTTTTGAGTAATGGTGTCGCCGTGCGAGATGTAGTGTTCGTGGAGCCTGATCAAGGATCTCAATTTCACAACATGTGGCCAACGCGTCGGACTACTAACCTCGAAGAATGCGTGACCGTAGCGGACCAATTCACCTACCGTTACGAAATCAGCCCAGATTGCCACATTCCATCTGTCGGAGGTCGGCACTAGTCAGCGAGATGTCGGTAGTGAGGACTTGCCTTGGCATCACAGCAAATATTTGACCATTAAACTCAATGTAGTCAAGAACGGGTATAGTATGGTTACGTGGATCGTCTCGAAGGTCATCGGAGTGTAAGAAACGAAGTGCTCGTAGCTCTTTAGTCGGTATGGAACCAGAGACCGCCCTGCACGAAATTGAAACAAAAACTGGGAATATCAGAGAGCGGCGTACTTGATCACAACGTCTCGTCCAATCCTGTCCCGTGCTGGCCAAACAATGGGAGACTAAGACTAATTCCAGAAGGGCACTGACGGAGCTGAATTTGAGGAGCACTCACAAAGTAAGCAAATTTTGCATCTGCGTCCGTCTTGTACAAGCATGACGCAAATGGAAACGAGTGATTTCCAGTTGCTTTAGAGGTAGTTGGGACAAGATCACTGTATATGTCGGCTGAATCTTTGGGCACATATGGGTGGTATCCACACGAAACAGAGAATGGACCAAGGAAGCGCCACATGCGCAGTAGCCGTCTCCTGTCACGTTCAAACACTTCTACATCATTGGGGTCGCCCGTGTCCCAAACGGCATAATCCTGAGTGATGGGGTAGTTCCAGAGCCAGGACCGGAATGTCCAATATAATGAGCTCCAGAATCCGTTTACGCGCACCCAGGGAATAGGTTTGAGCAAGTGGACGGCGGCTAGTACACCGCCGCCTAGCGCTATAGACAGAGCCGCAGCGTTAACGATGATCATGGCGTGTGGCAAGTACACGGTCACCACGTGCCTGTGCTGGTTCGTCTCATGCCGTCGGCATGTGCTCCATCGAGTGCATTTTTAGCTTATGAGCTATGATTCTTCAGTCTCCCACCCTACCTCAAAGATGCGATAGGGCGTTTGTTAATGTGGCAGGGTCATTGGAAGACACTCATGTGTTAACAGGAAGCGTACAAGTCGCACTTCCTCTATGCATTGTTTCAACTTCACCCCAGGATAGATTCCCACTCAGGATACGCGTCCACCACCCCTCGAAATCGGGTTACCCTTCTTCTTTGAATACGACACACCAATCGTGAGTGCCCTCTTTGCTCTTGCATCTCTCAATCGCTCGGTCGCTTTCTCTCTCCATCGCCGTGTCTGTGCAAGCTAGTATACTCACCATCATTCCGGACTTTAAAAGTGGAGTGTTTGATGTCTGAGCTCGTCGTGGACCATCTCTAGTATCCCAGTCTGAGGCGGTGTATGGCAAGGAACATCGGTGCTTGGCGAAGAGACGATGTACGCAATGCATCACTATATCGCCGTACTGTTAGAAGCGGGCGACGAAGCAGCCATGAGTTTCTTGCCCGGATTGGCCGGAGAGAAACTGCGCGGAAGTCAGGAATGAGAGAAATAGACAGGGCAGCTCGAGTGTTCATGGTACGTCCATATAAGTACTCCTTAAAGCAGAGGCAGGCTTGGGTATCCTGGCTAAACCTCATGCATATAATGTTTTTCTGATGGAGGCGGTCATTCGTATCGAATAGGCAGGGAGCACGGCGCCTTAGTAGACGTTAGTGTTCTCGTGATACCATGGCGCGACACAGCAGAAGCCTGCATTGACGGGAGCGAATTTTCTTGTACTCGGAGCTTTGATTGGTTAAGTCTGTACCAACACGTCACGTATGTTGTAGAATTAGTGCGTATAGTTGCTGTTGTGCAAGCCTGATAGGCCAGTGCCTCATGGCTAGTCGGAACGGTGTCTGAGTGCGGTGCAGGAGAGCATCTTGCCGAGAGGGTCCGCGGTGAATAGGACGTTTTCGCATTGGCACTCTATATAGTTTTCAGTCTCGACCGTGAAATATTGACATTCATGACCCGAAGCATACAAAAGAGATAGCGCGGCGACGTTAACAACACTGCATGTTAAGCAGTATCTGACACATATACAGAAGGAGCACGCCGATATGTTATTTTCCCTGGAAAGTGTTTAACTTTCATGCTCCTTAGCAAATCACGTACTTACCTTCAAGCCACAACATCCCTCGTACATCGAGCTCCAAGTCTTCCGCAGAGAGTGAGCTGCATATTTCTTCGTAGCGAGAAAGCGCCGTGGCAGCACTGGGCTGCGTCGGACTAGCAGAATCCTTCATGGAATCAAAGAGTGGTCCTATGTCTGGTATAACGTCTTGGATGCACTATAGACACGGTGGTCAGGACTTCGTAACAACCATATGTACTACTCACACGCAGATTGAACTCCAAGGCTGATGCAAGGTCCCTAACATCCTTCTTGAAACCCGCCAACAGCTCGGGACTGTAGTCCACAATGGCTGTTTCGAAATCAATGAGGGCGTATCGGCGCTTAGGTCCACGAACGCCCGCGAAGAGAGGGTCCGTTGTCTTCTTGGCCTCTGGAATGAGTGCGTCTGTCATTATGTTTTGGAGAAGCATGTCGCCATGAGAAATATTATGCTCGTGAAGAAAAGCAACAGCCTAAACGTGTATCTCACAACTCGCCATAAGAAGTTGAAGATAGCGCACTTACCTCCATAAAGGCACGTCCGTATCGAACTAGTTCGCCGACTTTCGCAAAATCAGCTGCGGTCGCTCCGTTCCATCTATAGATGATCGTGAGCGCACCTCTACAGTAGAGATGGCCGTGTGCTTACCTTGGCATTACAACGAACACCTGGCCGTTGAAGTTGATATAATCAAGAACAGGGATAGTATGATTCCGCGGATCGTCCCGAAGGGCATCAGACTGCAGGAGACGGAAAGCTCTGAGCTCCTTGCTGGGCTGTGGACCAGAGATAGCCCTGAACAAGGTGAGACGAAAGACTTTGTACATAAAGCGGTAATTTACTTGAGTATCACATCTCGCCCTAGCGTATCCCGCGCGGGCCACACGAATGGAGACTGGCCAGAGGTATTTTTGTAAGCAGTTGCAACTGTTGAGGAAAGACCTACGTAAAAATATGTTTCGGCATCCGCATCTGTCCTGTAGAAGCATTGCGCGAATGGATAAGTCGTCTTTTCTGTTGAAGCGGGGATACTTGGAACAATGTCACTAAATAAGTCGGTGGGATCTTTTAAGACGTAGGGGCGATATCCACGGGACACGAAGAACGGTTGCAGGAAGCGCCATATACGCAGAAGGCGTATCCTGTCACTTTCGAACACTTGCCGATCGTTAGGGTCTCCGGTGTCCCAAATGGCATAGTCCTCAGTGACGGGATAGTTCCATAGCCAGGAGCGGACCGTCCAATAAAACGAGCTACAGACGCCTTGAACGCGTACCACGTGGATTGGTCTGAGCAAGTATGTCGTAGCCAGGAGGCCACCGACGAGAGAAACAGAAAGAGCAACTCGAGTGTTCATGGTACGTGGCTAACTTGTGTTCTTCGGACTTCAAATTTGGTTTGATGGCCGATAAGTTCAGCTCCACGAGAGGATATGATACTTTCGACTCACTCACACTCGTGCAGGGTCACCACACCCACATTGATGTGAGCACACTCACAGTCGGGCCGCGCGCATGGGGCACTTTTGAGGCACACATGGTCTACAGATGGTAAATTACTAGTGTCATTGGTGTACTTATTGTACTATGTTGTCTTTCGGCGTGCCTTTGCACAAGGATATGCCGTTTCCCGTCGATCGCGCCTTGAACAACCTGATATCGGCGCGGTTTGGCGCGGAATGTGCTCCGATACATGTCTTCTATAGTTGTACAAAAAAACTTGAAGCAAATCGGCCGCGAACTGAGTGAGATAGGTCAAGAACGAGGACAGGTTAGTGAATTTGAGGTGAACACCTTACTTGCAAGGGTTACAGTCTACAGATGGTCTTTGACCGGTAGATGCATCTGTAAAAGACATATATAGACCTAGTAGTGCAAGTTCCGAGGCAGAAAATGAAGGGGAATATGATACAAAACTGCATTCAGTATATCTGGCGGCTTGGTCATGTGTCACGCCCGAACAGTTTATCATCAATATAAGATGTTCACCTTTGAATACTGCCTCAAATATTGCACTAATAGGTCTATATATGTCTATTACTGATGTATCTACCAGTCAAAGACCATCCATAGACTGTAACCCTTGCAAGTAAGGTGTTCACCTCAAATTCACTAACCTGTCCTCGTTCTTGACCTATCTCACTCAGTTGCGGCAAATTTGCTTCAAGTGTTTTTGTAAAACTATAGAAGACATGTATTGGAGCATATTCTGCACCAAACCGTGCCAATATCAGGTTGTTCAAGGTGCAATCGACGGGAAACAGCATATCCTTGCAGAAAGGCACACTGTTAGCGACTGACTAAGCCACGAGACTCAACCAGGTACCACAGCAAGAACTAAAGAAGAAAACGTTCGCGTTTGTAAGGCTAGGCTAGGCCAGGTGTATAAACGAGATTGGAACTAAAGTACAATGATACTATACTACTGCTTATATACTAGTAAGCCTGTGTTTGGGACTCCTTGTCCATACGTGTTTCCGCTAGGGATAACTCCACGCCCTTGACCCAGTGTTGTATGCTACTAGTCCATGAAACCATTAAATACGAGTGGTAACTGCATGTAAGTAATAATACTGAAACGACCATATGTGCTACGAGTGTCGGTGGTGTGTATACAATAGGAAGTCCATGAGGTATCGGCATGTATGATGTCATCCATGTGTTGGGTGTGTGTCCAACATGAGTACAGCTTCGGTAATGAAAAGGAGTATGATTGGTGACAAAACAGATGATGAAACAGTCCGTTGGTTGATAAGACAAGCCCCCCGATAAGATATGATAAGATTGAAAATGTGAAAATATGGCGATTCATAACATCACCCCCTCCTTAAGGCGCAAGTTCCATTCTGCGCCAGAGTCGCTCCATAAGGGCTGCAGAGGGTAACATGACGTCAAGGGGTTCGGTATCAGGCGGTGGCATGGGTCGGAATAGATGTGATGGAAATTGCGACATGGGGACTTCAATGCGAGCAAGCGCGGGTGGCTTCGGCTTGTTCAGATATTGTTGGTGGAAATCACTGATAGCTTCGTCGGCATTTTTGAGATTGCATGCCGGTTCCCATGTCTGCTTGTGTGTGCCATAACCCTTCCAGTGAACCTTGTATTGAAAACCCCCGCGGTACTTTCGGGAATTAACCACTTTCTCAACCTCCCATTCCGGTTCGGCTCCTTCCAGCACAGGTGGTGGACGCGTGTCTTGGGGTTGTGTCGGAAATTGGGGCTCGTGGTAAGGCGTCAACAGGGCCTCATTGAACACGGGATGGATGCTTTTCCACGTGTAAGGAATCTGGAGCTTGTAAGAGCTCGTCCCGACTTTCTTGATCACTTTGAACGGCCCGAAGCGTTTGTCATCGAGTTTCTTCATTGGTCGGTCCGTGCTGAGATTCGTCCCTTCCAGCCATACTTTGTTGCCCGTCTTGTATTCTACTGCATCTGTCCGCTTCCTGTCATAAAACCGTTTCATATCCGCCTTTGCCATCTTCAATGCTGACCCCACTTCGTCCCATGTTTTCCTCATGCCGTCGGCAAACTCCTGCGCAGTCTCATTTCTTGATGCCGTTTTCGGGGCGGTGCCTTTGTAGGGGTGTTGTGGACCGCGATCATGTATCATCTGTCGTGGCATCCCATGTATGGGGAAAATGCGATCACGGTAAATGCGGGCCATGCCTTCCGATGTCAGAGTGGTGTGTGTCGGTATGATGCGTAATCGCTTTGTGAAATGGTCCACAAACGTGCTGATCGTGTTGTATCCTCCTGATTCCGGTAGTTCTCCAATCATGTCCGTCCCTACTATCTCCCATGGCTCGCTTGGCACATCAATAGGATGAAGAGGTGCAGCCGGCTTCGTGCGATGTGACTTGGTGACCTGGCATTTTTGACACCCTTCTACGTATTCCCGGACGTCTCGGCTAATTCCTGGCCACCAATAGGTACATGTGATCAGCTCAAGGGTCTTGTATCGTCCGGGATGCCCTGCAAGCTGTGCGTCATGGTGCATTCCAATAACTCTTCCCCACAATTCCTTGTCCTTCGGTATGTAAATACGGTCTTTCCACATAATAAGTCCATTTTCCTTCTCTTCCCATCCTTTTTCTTTGTTTTCTAATGCTTTTTGTATGTATCTGTCTTTGTTTCCTTTTCTTTGTTTGATTTTGTTAAGTAATTCGTCCTTCGGTGTATCTACTGTATGTAAAGAGAATTGAATTTGTGAAATAAAAAACTCCGGCTTGAGCAAAACAATGTTTTCGTTATCTTTTTCCCCCTTCTCAAGGCCTGTCATCCTTAATAAGGCATCAGCTTTCCCCATTGTCTTGCCCGGCTTGTGAATCATCTGTATGTCATACTCCGCCAACTCTGTAACCCATCTCGCCTGCCTCCGATTCAACTTCTGTGGCTTCCGGAAGTACTGGAGATTTTGATGATTGGTAAACACCTCCACCATTTCCTTTGCTCCAAGGAGATATTGTCTCCAGTCGTCAATCGAGTCCATAATAGCCATCATCTCTTTGTCATAGATCTCATAATTGCGCTCTCCTTTGTTCAGCACGCGAGACCGAAAGGCTACTGGTCTCCATTTTCCGTCAACCAACTGGGAAAGAACCGCCCCATTTGCATAGTTTGAGGAGTCTGCCTCGACTCGAAACTTGCCGTCGTCGCGTGGTACGATCAGAACGGGTTCTTCCGTCATCCTCTGTTTCAACTCCTCAAACGCCTTGTGCTGCTCCATGCCCCAAACCCACTCGGCCTTCCCGGTTAGCAATGTCAATGGCTTCGCTACTCCCGCAAATCCCCGGATAAAACGTCGGTAGAAGTTGCAGAAGCCCAGGAATGACTGTACTTCCTTCTTCTTCGTCGGCTCCTTCCATTCCTTCACTATGGCCACTTTTGCCGGATCCATCTTCACTTCTCCTCCTCCAACAATAACTCCCAAGTAGTCTACAGTATGTGCCTCAAAACTACATTTCTGGGTTTTAAATACAACTTATTTACTCGTAATATTTCTAATACTCGTCATACGATATGCCTATGTTCTTCCAACGTGTTCGTAAAGATAAGTATGTCATCCAAGTAAACTATAACATGTCCTTCATCAATCAGCTCCTTCAGAATGTGATTCATGAACGATTGGAATGTCGCCGGCGAGTTTGTAAGTCCGAAGAACATGACTGAGGGCTCGAACAGGCCTCGGTTTGTTCTAAATGCCGCTTTCCACTCATCACCTTCTTTGATCCGGATGTTATTGTAGCCCCATCGGACATCCATCTTTGTGAAAACCTTTGCTCCCTTCAACTTGTTGATAAGCTCCTGGATCAACGGCAAGGGGTATCGGTTCTTGATTGTCATGTCGTTCAACTTTCAATAATCCTGTACTGGCCGAAGGCTTCCATCCTTCTTTTTGACAAAGAAGAAGGGTGACGCCATAGGTGAAATTGATGGCCGTATACGTCCTGTCCGTATGTTTTCTTCCAGAAACTCATCTAACGCCTTTTGCTCGGATGGGCTAAGGGGATAAACCTTGCAGTCAACCGGTTTGGAACCAGGCGTAAGTTCTATTGCATAATCCCAGGGTCTTCGCTCTGGTAACTTGTCAAAGTCCGCCTTGCTAAATACATCGGAAAATTCTTTGATGTAAGGTGCAGCAGCAGATGAAGGCTGTTGTGATCTCAGCTTTTCACCGCTTTTGCAATAGTTGTCCTAGTCCATCCAAAACAACCGCTCTCCCTCCTCCAGTTTCTCTTCTACATCTTCCCCTTCATCTTCCGGTGAGTCGTACTCGGGTGAATAGCCGCAACGGTCTGGGCATTGATCAAAAGTCAATGTGGATTCCGTCCAGTTGATCGTGGGGTTGTGATATCGTAGCCAATCTAACCCCAAAAAGATACTTGTTTTGCCAAGATTGGTAACGGCCAACTCAATCTTTTCGGCGTGATCTCCGATCTTCATCCGGACCTCCACAAAGCCTTTGATTGCTCCTCCCTTGTTTAGGGTTCCATCCGCATTATAGACAGGAAGCTTGACTGGTAACTCCTTGATCGGGAGTCCGTTCTTCTCGACGAATTCTTTATTGACGCAAGAACCCGTTGCTCCGCTGTCAAGAAGGGCACTTGTTTCCCATTCAGAGCCCGTGTGCACGCTCTCTATGGTTACTCGGAGTTTCATGTCTTGCCCCTTTGTTCCCCGGATGTACTTTCTTGACTTTTTCAACTCCGTCACAACTTCCACCACAGCTTCCTTTGTCAACGCTCTGATCGCCATCACCTTCTCCTCCGTCGCTTCTCTCTCTCTCCGCTCCGGCATCCATGCTCTCAAAATTCCCACTGCTCTCGACACTTTGTCCTCTCTTAGCCGTTGTGCGATCCACTTGGGCGTATTTGGCTCAAATCTTTCTTTCGCAGGTTTTGGTGGTAAAGTCGTCGATGATATTTTAGATGTTTCAGTACCCGTACTGTAAATAGATTCTGCATCTGACGACCCTTTCCTTGATGACTGCTCCGGCAGGACTGCGTCTACTGCGGGAGCTTTGCAAAACCCAACTCTTCGGCCAACTTCTTCTTCTCCTCATCGTTCATTTCGGTCCATAAACCCCGAATCGTCTGGGGTCAACCCTTCTTTGGACAGAACCTGCTGACATGGCCATGTTCGCCACAGCTGAAGCAAAGTCCTCTTTGACGTGCATTGTCAATGTCCATCGGCCTGCCGGCTCCTCCATAGGTAACACCGGTGGCATCTCGTCGTGTGATTGGCGTTGGGGGTGAGTTTGTAGGATTGACTCTCGATGTAGCCACCTGCGGGGCTTGGGGTCGGGACTGCATGCCGGACCTCTTGCTCGCTGTTTGCCTTCTCCACAGCTGATCAATCTGAATAATCTGTGCCTTCCAATCCTTGTATTTCACCGGCAACCCGTCTCGGCTGCCATAGATCTGGTCGATAATCTTCTCGTTGACATTGGTCTCGAGAAGGCATATGACATATGCGTCATCCTTCGAGTATTCCGCCTGAGTAAGCAGAACCTTGAACTTCTGGAAGAAATCTTAAGCGGTGTCTTGCCCCTGGCGCAACCGCTTGATCTGATCTTGCGCGTCTCACGCGAGGTTGGAATCCACAAATCGCTCCTTCAAGTTCTCCTTGAACTCAGTCCAAGAGACTATTCATTCCTCTTCTTCCTCGTCGAAGTTCTGATCCAAGTAGTTCTGGACCCATGCATCAACATGATCTCCTTGGATGTAGGAGAGAACAACATCAATCCTTTCGGAGTCAGATGTGAGGTTGTTCTTCTTGTCCCGGATGTATGTGAACATCGATCGCCACCAGCTCTTGTACTTGGACTTGTCCCCGTCATAGTCGTAAGGCTTGTTGACAAGGGATTGGCCTTTGATTTTGACATCGGCGTGATGAGCGGGTGTGTGAGGAGCGGTTTCGGGTGCTTCGTTGGACATGATGAGTCGGGGTGATAGGATCGGAGAGTGAAAGGGTGAAAGTGGGGATATAGGAGATGCGGATTTTGATGAAACGGGTGAGGGAATAGAGGTTTGGATGAATAAGGAGGAGTCGCCTAGATCTGAAATAGAATCCAGGACTTGGTAGGGTGGGGAATGATGGTGTGTATCGTAAGGTAAGTAAAGTAGGTAGGTATCGTAACTGTCTACGCTATTTTACCGACTACTGACTATGTATCTACGGAGCCCAAGAGCTTGTCACAAGTTCGCAATTGCCCAGCCAACGTCCCTCTGGTGTGAGGTAAGCCGAAGTTTTCCTGGGAACGGGGATTGACCCGTAAACAGCGCCCACTGAAGTGCAACTGCCAAAAGTTCGTTCTCGTGAGAGCGGCTACTTCCAGCACCCGAGGCAGTTATCTCTAACTGTTAGCCGGCGCTACTGGGACCAATACACACGTATGCGGACGTGCGCTGGAATTAGGAATCCGTCGATCTGTAAACAGGAAAGGGGATGGGGGAATGTGTGATGATCAAACAGCGAAGTGCTGATCGACGATCAAGGATGTGTGGTAGGTGGTAGAAAGTAGTTCCGATCTTCTGTTAGCGACTGACTAAGCCACGAGACTCAACCAGGTACCCCAGCAAGAACTAAGGAAGAAAGCGTTCGCGTTCGTAAGACTAGGCTAGGCCAGGTGTATAAACGAGATCGGAACTAAAGTACAATGATACTACACTACTGCTTATATACTAGTAAGTCTGTGTTTGAAGCTCCTTGTCCATACGCGTTTCCACTAGGGATGCTCCACGCCCTTGACCCAGTGTGGTATGCTACTAGTCCGTGAAACCATTAAATACGAGTGGTGACTGCATGTAAGTAATAATACTGAAACGACCATGTGTGCTACGAGTGTCGGTGGTGTGTATACAATAGGGAGTCCATGAGGTATCGGCATGTATGATGTCATCCATGTGTTGGGCGTGTGTCCGACATGAGTACGGCTTTGGTAATGAAAAGGGGCATGATCGGTGACGAAACAGATGATGAAACGATGGTCCGTTGGTTGATAAGACAAGGCTCCCGATAAGATATGATAAGATGTGAAAATGTGAGAATATGACGATTCATAACAGGCGCGGTGGCAGTGGCATCTTTCTTCTAAAAATAGTAAGACAATGCAATACCATTATCAACAAAAACTAACTGTATTCCTAGCTCTTTTCTTGACTGCAGTTAGAGCTGAATCCTCAGAAAGCAACATGTCCGTTGTTGCCTTGTTTATTACTGCTGGTGTTGATTTTTTATTGGTCAGCTTTGGCTTTGAGCATAATTTTACCGCAGGTGCATTATCATTGCCCTCTGGCTCCGTCTTTGCAGCTATGACTGTACGGAGATGGGGAGGGAGGAAACTTAGTGCAGTGTTGGTTTATGTGGTAGAATTTTGTGAACTGCACCGCATGGAGTGTAAGGTGTTTAGAAGAGACAGTGATTAAGACTTTAAAGAAAATTTATTGTATTGTGTACATGTTGCTTGTTTGTTTTTAATGCTCTTCCCTAATTGAGCCTTCTCTCTCTAGTTGTTACCAGTTCTTTTGCCCTTATAGACCATCAATGGTAACACAGAAACCCAAAAAAGAAAACAATAAAAGTTGGACGTTCCATTATCAAAAACATGTAAAAGCAACCAGTCAGTATTTTGTATTCTATGATTCCCTTTCTCATGCAATATAGGTTGCCTGTGCAATAAATATGGGAACTATTTATCATCCCATGTTGGTTCAGTGCTTGAGAAATTCCCATTTTTGCCATGAACTCAAAAGCTGGGTTGAGTTCAATTTTGCTTATTATCACTTTGTCAAGAAGCAGAGCTCCGCGCCCGCCATTAAGAAGGCCTTGGATATATAAGCGGCATCACTACTCAAAGCTGGTGTTAATCACTTAACTTTATAGTGTAACACTGATGACTTATATGATACTATCAACACAATACAACAAGGCATAACACCGTGGAAGTTCCACAAGTTCCGGTACACTGGCAACATGTCAGATAACTCTCCAACATGAATGACAAAGACTTATAAGCTTGTTACTTGTGATTTGTGTTAAGTGCTTCATAAACAACTTGCCAGTTCGGACTTCCGCAATGACTTCAATACAACTCCTATTGCAGATGTACTGCTCATTCAAAACATTTTAATGATGATCCAAACACAATTTGCCAAAGCTATTGCATTACAGAGTTTCAGATTAATAAGTTTGACCCAGGTGTTCTGTGAGGTGATTATGGGGTTCAAAGTGATATTACGGTATGAATACACATCTTGTTTATCAGTAATTCTGATGACAATTCTAGCCATTTACTGCAAACTTTCCTTGTGCTGACATTCATAAACTATTAATGCCCGACCTCCTATATTAGGTTATTAAAGGCACCTTCAAGGACCAAATTGTAATGTGGGTCATGGAGTACCTCTTCCTGGTTCACATGGAGACAAAAGCTCTTCACATTATCAAGAACATTAATTGACAATTAGTAATCAGTCATCTGCATTGACTCTTTTCTGATCTTTACTATCTAGAATTGCGGCCGTACCTGCATTTCCTGGCATATATTGCTTTCCTGAAGGTTGCAAGTTTAGTCAATGGACCAGCAACAACTAGAAAGCACTTCAAAGGTACATTTATACTATAACTAAGTTACTGTTACTGACTTGTCTTTCTAGATCTTGTTTTATCTGATATGGTCAAGGTGTTGTTGGCATTTCTAGATTTTTGCTACCTTATGTGACAAAACACCATTACGCAAAGCACGCTAGACAAAATGGACAAATTGCTTGCTAGGTTCCACCACTATCGGCAGATTTTCATTGACACAGGTGTCTGTGTTGACATTTTCCTTCCTTGACAACATTCATTGACACATTATCCTCAATTGTACTGTTTGGCTCGCCAAATGGTCTCTGTTCCTTAATAATGGAATTAAAGCACATCAAAGCTGTCAAGGAGCCGTGGATTGATTCTTTTGCTTTTGTGCGTTACTCCAGATGTTTACTACTATCTGTTGACTCAACAAACTTGAGGCCCTATGTGTCCTCTTCAAGGATCATGGAATGATGGATGGGACGACTCTTTTGTACTGTACTAACGCAACCGTTAATTCACATAACGCGTCACAGGGCCCCGTGAAGTGAACTAATTCGGCTTCCATAACGCGTAACAACGGTAAATTTTGTCGGGATCAGCCCAAATGCGGAAATTTTTGCCGCGGCGGCTCGCGCCGCCGCCTCCCGCAGCTCCCAATATGGTCTATGGACCCTGGATGAACTACTGGTAATTTAGTTCACAATCATAACACGTAACATGCCGTGAAGATCCGGTCGTGTTAGTACAGTACACCGCTGTTAGCGACTGACTAAGCCACGAGACTCAACCAGGTACCCCAGCAAGAACTAAGGAAGAAAGTGTTCGCGTTCGTAAGACTAGGCTAGGCCAGGTGTATAAACGAGATCGGAACTAAAGTACAATGATACTACACTACTGCTTATATACTAGTAAGTCTGTGTTTGAAGCTCCTTGTCCATACGCGTTTCCACTAGGGATGCTCCACGCCCTTGACCCAGTGTGGTATGCTACTAGTCCGTGAAACCATTAAATACGAGTGGTGACTGCATGTAAGTAATAATACTGAAACGACCATGTGTGCTACGAGTGTCGGTGGTGTGTATACAATAGGGAGTCCATGAGGTATCGGCATGTATGATGTCATCCATGTGTTGGGCGTGTGTCCGACATGAGTACGGCTTCGGTAATGAAAAGGGGCATGATCGGTGACGAAACAGATGATGAAACGATGGTCCGTTGGTTGATAAGACAAGGCTCCCGATAAGATATGATAAGATGTGAAAATGTGAAAATATGGCGATTCATAACAACCGCTATGATTGCACGTAACAAGACACCAGTCTGTCGTCCTTGCAAGCATGAACAGGATCAGAGTGACAATGATGATGACAAGACTCAGGATATTGGTTCTTCAGTAGGGCCCAAGACCATGATCTCCATATCCTTAACCAGCACTCCCAGTATGTCTGTTTAAAACCTGTTGTTACAGCTCATAGCTGACATACATTGTAGCACAAGAATATCCAAGGCAGCTACATGAGTTGGCCACATTCATTGGCCAACCTTGTTTCCCTGATGCATTTCGGCATTACTTGCACCAGCTTGATCATCCGGAGGATCCAGCACCGCGGAATAATCTATTTGGGAACCCCGGTTTGTCATGTTTGTGACATGAACCCTCCGGCCCGATTCCCCGAACCAAGTTCTCTTCATGCCGCGGTAGGGCCCTACAGCCTCATTTCCATCTTGAAAGCATTGTGGAGCATAACATTGTGTGGGCCAGTACTACAGGGAGTCTATAGGTCACCTTCTCTTACCTTTTTGCACTCAATAGAGATCACAATCATTGAGACAACATGTTCAGCTTACTTAGGGCAGTCCAGGTGTTGTACAGTGCAATTACAGTGGATAATAGTTATGTACATAGTAGCATATAGTCAAGTGGAGTGCACCTTGGGGTGTGAACCCTCCATCTGTGGCAGCTGTGAATAGATGGATGTGTGGCACTGTTTAAAAGTTCATGTTATCACAAGTTCTGATGTCTAAATTCATTCTTTGGCTCAGCATACATGGTTTTCAATGAAAGAGGGCCCAATTCTGCTGGGAGAGTACCCGTTTACGCCACATCATTGATTAGGGTTCATGTCACAAACATGACGAACCGGGGTTCCCAAATAGATTATTCCCAGCACCGCCGCTTCCCATTCCATTACAACAATGCCCCCCGTTCTCGGATAACATCTATGTTCACCTCTCCGCCGTGGCTTGTTTCTACGCGCCGAGTGATACATGCGGGGCTGGCGGCATGTACCGTGAGCGAATCCGCTCTAACCCAAATTGGTACGGCAAGTACGCTTGTTACGACACAGTGTTTGTCGCGCTTGATGTGGATACTCCCGGGATGGCTGGGATGGCCATTGCACGAGTCCTGCTGTTCTTCTCCTTTACGTATCGCAATACACATCAGCGAGCGGCTCTCATGCACTGGTTGATACCGGAGGAACTTGATGAGGACACGGGAATGTGGATTGTTCGGCCAGAGTATCTCGGTAATCAGTGTACCCTTGAGGTGATTCCTCTCAATTTGATTCCACGCGGTGCTCATTTATTACCGGTATACGGCTCCTCCTACCTACCAGAACGTTTCGATTTCTCTTATTCCTTAGATGCCTTCCGTGCTTTGTTAATCGCTTTGTTGATCACCATACACACGAGTTTTTAGGTCCTTCGTAGTGCTGTAGGCTGTAGCAGAATGCCATTTCCCGTACACTGCTCAGCTTGTGAACTTTCAGTCTTGTAGCAAACTTGTAATAATTTGGTCAGCTTTTTCGCTTGTCACAAGCGAAAAAGCCGGAAAAGTAACAAAGCTGGCTGTAGTCTTGCTGATGAATTCAACTATAACTTTGACACATAGTACTCATACAAAATACAATGACTGCAGAAGATTTCAGTCAGTGTAGCTTGTAATGGTCATACCTTCAATATACGGCGCTTCGATTGATGTGTGACTACCAGGCATCACGCCCGTACCAAGCTAGTCTCGGCCACACCGAATCGACTGCCTCCATCTTTCTTGAACTCAATAGCATAGGTCCATTTCTATTGGGATCGTCACGGTTAGCGGGCTCTCTACCGTGCAGAAGAAAAACCTACGTGTTCGTTACCTGGACCCGTCTTCCACGTGTCTGTAACTGTACCAACGTCGTCTGTTGCGTACCCTTGATGATTTTTAATGAGCTTCACGGTATGGCCGTACACAAACTAGATGATTCAAGACTGAGAAATTATTCTGTGGTCGGGAAACTGAAGACAGATACCCGTGGTGGAGGGTATGCGTTGGGAGCCTGCGTAGCCGTGGGTGATGATTGTAAGATGCAACGCGCTTAACGAAGACCGTCGAGATCATGCGGCGAGTTTTCCCACAAAGAAATGTCATCGGACACTGAGCGTACACTTACAGGCACCGTTCTCGGGCATCTCTGTGGTATCCCTATTCAGCAGCGCACATTCCAGAGACCTGGTAAGCATTTTGAGACCTGCGCGGGTGGATACTGATGAGCGACTTGACGTTGGCTACAAGGCGGCTCACTCGCAACTACTTGCCAGCTAGTGTACCAAGCAGTGCCTACCTTGGGACCCGTACCCACAAAATCTCGTCATAGACTCCGATAATCAATTCGAACAGGTGGAGACGTTTCAATTATCTGTTTTCGTATCAACAGTCCGAGATGTAAAGCGGAGGCGAATCACGATATTTGATGCGGTCTGTCGAAGGATGAGACTTTTGGTAGTAAGCAGCCGCAAAGAAATATCCCTACCCTCCTCCCACCAAATCGCCTTGACCTCACGGTGCATATCATCTGTGCTGAGCAAATTGCAGATTTCTTCATATCGCGAGAGCGCAGCAGCAGCAGTAGGCTGATCCGGGCTGTCGCAGTCCTTCATCAACTCAAGAAGTGTTCCAAGATCCGGCACGACATCCTCAATACACTAGAAAAGGAATGTTCGGGCCTGCTGTTTGTGACTATCGCGAAACCGCTCACCCGAAGATGAAATTCTAGATTTCTTGCCAAACGGGCAACATCATGCTTTGAAGCGATTGCGAACTCGGGGGCAGGTGAATAAGTTTGGTGGGAAGGTTTATCGGAGCTACTGCTGTCAGATGAAAGAACTGGCAGTGTAGCTGTTTCAAAGTCAATGAAGGCATACTTGCGTTCGGGTCCACGAACACCCGCGTAGAGGACCCCAAATTCTTTTGGCTTCGGAACCATGACATCCATAACAAAATTTTGGCCAATGGTGTCGCCGTGCGCGATATAGTGTTCGTGAAGAAATGCGATGGCCTGGTCAAGGATCTCAACTTCCACAGCATGTGGCCAACGTATCGGACTACTAACCTCAAAGAATGCCTGACCATAGCGAACCACTTCACCGACCGTTGCAAAATCAGCCCAGATCGCCGCGTTCCATCTATTGGAGGTCAGCACTAGTCAGCGAGATATCGGTAGTGAACCCTTGCCTTGGCATCACAGCAAATACTTGACCATTAAACTCAAGGTAATCAAGAACGGGTATAGTATGGTTACGTGGATCGTCTCGAAGGTCATCGGAGTGTAAGAGACGAAGTGCTCGTAGCTCTTTAGTCGGTATGGAACCAGAAACCGCCCTGCGAGAAATTGAAACAAAAACTGGGAATATCAGAGAGCGACTTACTTGATCACAACGTCTCGTCCAATCCTGTCCCGTGCTGGCCAAACAATGGGAGACTAAGACTAATTCCAGAAGGGCACTGACGGAGCTGAATTTGAGGAGCACTCACAAAGTAAGCAAATTTTGCATCTGCGTCCGTCTTGTACAAGCATGACGCAAATGGAAACGAGAAATTTCCACTTGCTTTAGAGGTAGTTGGGACAAGATCACTGTATATGTCGGCTGAATCTTTGGGCACATATGGGTGGTATCCACACGAAACAAAGTATGGACCAAGGAAGCGCCACATGCGCAGTAGCCGTCTCCTGTCACGTTCAAACACTTCTACATCATTGGGGTCGCCCGTGTCCCAAACGGCATAATCCTGAGTGATGGGGTAGTTCCAGAGCCAGGACCGGAATGTCCAATATAATGAGCTCCAGAATCCGTTTACGCGCACCCAGGGAATAGGTTTGAGCAAGTGGACGGCGGCTAGTACACCGCCGCCTAGCGCTATAGACAGAGCCGCAGCGTTAACGATGATCATGGCGTGTGGCAAGTACACGGTCACCACGTGCCTGTGCTGGTTCGTCTCATGCCGTCGGCATGTGCTCCATCGAGTGCATTTTTAGCTTATGAGCTATGATTCTTCAGTCTCCCACCCTACCTCAAAGATGCGATAGGGCGTTTGTTAATGTGGCAGGGTCATTGGAAGACACTCATGTGTTAACAGGAAGCGTACAAGTCGCACTTCCTCTATGCATTGTTTCAACTTCACCCCAGGATAGATTCCCACTCAGGATACGCGTCCACCACCCCTCGAAATCGGGTTACCCTTCTTCTTTGAATACGACACACCAATCGTGAGTGCCCTCTTTGCTCTTGCATCTCTCAATCGCTCGGTCGCTTTCTCTCTCCATCGCCGTGTCTGTGCAAGCTAGTATACTCACCATCATTCCGGACTTTAAAAGTGGAGTGTTTGATGTCCGAGCTCGTCGTAGACCATCTCTTGTGTCCCAGTCTGAGGCGGTGTATGTCAAGGAACATCGGTGCTTGGCGAAAAGACGATGTACGCAATGCATAACTATATCGCCGTACTGTTTGAAGCAGGCGACGAAGCAGCCATGAGTTTCTGGCCCGGATTGGCCGGAGAAACTGCGCGGAAGTCAGGAATGAGAGAAATAGACAGGGCAGCTCGAGTGTTCATGGTACGTCCATATAAGTACTCCTTAAAGCATAGGCAGTCTTGGATATCCTGGCTAAACCTCATGTATTTAATGTTTTTCTGAGGGAGGCGGACATTCGTATCGAATAGGCAGGGAGCACGGCGCCTTAGTAGGCGTTAGTGTTCTCGTGATACCATGGCGCGACACAGCAGAAGCCTGCATTGACGGGAGCGAATTTTCGTGTACTCGGAGCTTTGATTGGTTAAGTCTGTACCAACACGTCACGTATGTTGTAGAATTAGTGCGTATAGTTGCTGTTGTGCAAGCCTGATAGGCCAGTGCCTCATGGCTAGTCGGAACGGTGTCTGAGTGCGGTGCAGGAGAGCATCTTGCCGAGAGGGTCCGCGGTGAATAGGACGTTTTCGCATTGGCACTCTATATAGTTTTCAGTCTCGACCGTGAAATATTGACATTCATGACCCGAAGCATACAAAAGAGATAGCGCGGCGACGTTAACAACACTGCATGTTAAGCAGTATCTGACACATATACAGAAGAAGCACGCCGATATGTTATTTTCCCTGGAAAGTGTTTAACTTTCATGCTCCTTAGCAAATAACGTACTCACCTTCAAGCCAATAACGCCCTTCTACTTGGAGCTCCAAGTCTTCCGGAGAGAGCGAGCTGCATATTTCCTCATAACGAGAAAGGGCTACGGCAGCACTCGGCTGCGTCGGACTGTCAAACTCCTTCATGGAATCAAAGAGTGGTCCTATGTCTGGTATAACGTCTTGGATGCACTATAGACACGGTGGTCAGGACTTCGTAACAACCATATGTACTACTCACACGCAGATTGAACTCCAAGGCTGATGCAAGGTCCCTAACATCCTTCTTGAAACCCGCCAACAGCTCGGGACTGTAGTCCACAATGGCTGTTTCGAAATCAATGAGGGCGTATCGGCGCTTAGGTCCACGAACGCCCGCGAAGAGAGGGTCCGTTGTCTTCTTGGCCTCTGGAATGAGTGCGTCTGTCATTATGTTTTGGAGAAGCATGTCGCCATGAGAAATATTATGCTCGTGAAGAAAAGCAACAGCCTAAACGTGTATCTCACAACTCGCCATAAGAAGTTGAAGATAGCGCACTTACCTCCATAAAGGCACGTCCGTATCGAACTAGTTCGCCGACTTTCGCAAAATCAGCTGCGGTCGCTCCGTTCCATCTATAGATGATCGTGAGCGCACCTCTACAGTAGAGATGGCCGTGTGCTTACCTTGGCATTACAACGAACACCTGGCCGTTGAAGTTGATATAATCAAGAACAGGGATAGTATGATTCCGCGGATCGTCCCGAAGGGCATCAGACTGCAGGAGACGGAAAGCTCTGAGCTCCTTGCTGGGCTGTGGACCAGAGATAGCCCTGAACAAGGTGAGACGAAAGACTTTGTACATAAAGCGGTAATTTACTTGAGTATCACATCTCGCCCTAGCCTATCCCGCGCGGGCCACACGAATGGAGACTGGAGGTATTTTTGTAAGTAGTAATCGCGATTCTTGAGGAAAGACCTACGAAGAAATACGTTTCGGCATCCGCATCTGTCCTGTAGAAGCATTGCGCGAATGGATAAGTCGTCTTTTCTGTTGATGCGGGGATACTTGGAACAATGTCACTAAATAAGTCGGTGGGATCTTTCAAGACGTAGGGGTGATATCCACGGGACACGAAGAACGGTCGCAGGAAGCGCCATATACGCAATAGGCGTATCCTGTCACTTTCGAACACTTGCCGATCGTTAGGGTCTCCAGTGTCCCAAATGGCAAAGTCCTCAGTGACGGGATAGTTCCATAGCCAGGAGCGGACCGTCCAATATAACGAGCTACAGACGCCTTGAACGCGTACCACGTGGATTGGTCTGAGCAAGTACGTAGTGGCTAGGAGGCCACCTACGAGAGAAACAGAAAGAGCAACTCGAGTGTTCATGGTACGTGGCTAAGCTGAATCCTGTGTTCTTCGGACTTCAAATTTCGTTTGATGGCCGATAGGTTCAGTTCCACGATGAGTCGATGACCACTGGCCAGCACACAGAAATATGTACTGTGTCCTTCTTTTGGAAGAACACTCGAGGGTCCAGTGAGTAGCTGATTACCGGGAAGAATGGACGTACTTGTGGTGGAGGATACGCCGACATGTTGGGAGGCAATTGGGCGATGATAGTGTGATACAAAGAGGCCATTAGTATATAACTTGCGGTTGTACCACAGCATGTGTGAGTTGGCCTCCACTCAGGTACGTTCATCTGCCAGTGCTCACCGAATCCAGAGCAACCCAACGGCCATGACATCACTTGAGGCGCGATGGGAAACTTCCTGTGACAGCTTGTTCAAAAGGAAAGGGCCACACAATATTGCCTTCCTCGGCTTCTGTAGCTGGTGTCACCGAAGGTGTTTGTCGGCACTCTCGTACACTCTGAGAAGAAGTGAGCTTATCACAAGGGAGGGGCGCAAGTCGAATGATTGATATTTACCGTGCCAAAGAAGACATACATGGGCGTAAGTTACGCGGCTTCCATCTGTCTGTAACCGTACGGTCCGTACCAAGTTCCAACGTCGTCTGTTCTGTTGCGTACCCATAACGATCTTGATGAGGAATGGCCGGTTAGAAACTAGATAATTCAAGGTTGACAAACTTTGGGAAACTGAAGACAGACACCGGTAGTGGAGGGTATGCGGCGGGAGCCTGCGTTGTAAGCTGCAAGGCGCTTCATGCCATCGGCATGCGCTGCAGTGGCATTTCGGTAGAGACGCCGCAAATGGCCAATACAGTAAGTTTATTAACGCGGGCCTCCCAATGACTAGATCTCCGTCAACTGCATGTCTGTGGGGGTTGGTCTTGGGCAGATGCACATATAATTGTGGGCCTATACGGTGTTACGTTCGCCAGCTCTATTTACAGACTACCCCTCCACTTGCGGCATCCAGAGCTCGACATGTTCAACCTATACGTAGACAAATCTGGTGTCCTTCCGTGACGCAGGGAGCCCGAACTGTTGACCGCAAAGATAGTCAACACTTGAAGGGAAAACACCAATGCCAGTGATTGAGATATCCAATCCTTGTTTCTTGACCTTCCTCAGCTCATCTAGCATGCGCCACTGTTCGTGGAGACCCCCCCCCCCCAGAGCTCAACAGGAAGTCGAAGTGATACCTCAATCTCTTCTGGGAGCATTGCCGTGCGTACTAAATCGGTTTGCCACGAAGACGCCGAATTCCGCTCCAATGAAGCGAATCCCGAACGTGTATGACCAGGGTCCGAAGGTTGGGAGTGACAGTCGGAGTAGTAGCGAGGTGGGACAGGAGTAGAATGAGGGTTGTATCGTACTGGTTCTTCCAGGACACATACTCCAGCTCCAGATGCTCGAGCTGCGGGGCAGCGCAGAGGACACTGCGTATGTCGACAAATTTCCCGCAATCCATAAGCTTCAAAGATTTTAGAAGACATCGCGAGTGCTGTAGCAATTGTGAAACTCCCTCGACAACAGCTGAGGGACATGGACAGGCAGAACTCCTCACTATCTCGTCACTGTCGTCTATTGCGTCAATGTAGAGTTCCTGCAAAGCAGGCAAAGACAGGCTTCGGATGAACCTATCTTCCGAAACGTGAAGCACACGGATGGCTTTGTTGACTTTGGGAGGGTCAGCAGGAGCGAGCCCTCGTGATTGGGACCATTCATCTTCTCCTGGGAGCGTATGTACCACACGAAGTTCGACGAGATTAGGGCATTGGTGGAGGTAATGAAGTTGGTCAAAGGCCTCGGGTCCATCCTCCAAGTACCATTTCAAATCGAGGTAAACAAGCTGGTGCAGAGGAAGATAGATGCCTTCAGTCATCTCGTCCTCGAGGGTAACCTTCATCAAGCGGGGTGCAATTTGGAAACCTAGAATGCGGGGGCAATCCTCCTCATCGCCATTGTCATCCTCCTGTTCTTCTGGGTCCTCGTCCTCCGCACTCCTGAGAACTAATGTCTCCAACAGTGGCAAACAGCCGTTCAGTCTATCCAACAAAGGGAGCACGCTTTGAGGCAAGACTAGTGTGACATCCACCCAGCGGCGTGCCTGTGTTGACAGTACGTCCAAAATCTCAGTCATCTCACATCGAACATCATCCTTCAGCTTTCGGGTAGAAGGTGTCTGCACAATAGAAGAATGTGAGAGGCGACGAAGCGCTAAGCGACACTGCTTTTCTTAGCATGGGGAGAGGGTGTAGCGACTGTGACAAATAATTCGAGGCATCCAATGAAAAATTCGCCCACAATGCTGGTGTCCCGAGCAGCAAGTCCTTCCATCGAGTGCATATTCTGCATAATAGCCACGGACCCTCGCTCTTCTTCAACACGTCGAAGCCGTGACAGACGCGCATGAGTCGATAGGACGTCTCAAATCTCCGTCATCTCACATCTCACATCATCCGCTTCAGCTTTCGTGATATCAGTGTAGAAGGCGGCTGCGTAATAGAGGAAAGTGAGAGGCGACGAAGCGCTAAGCGACAGCGCTTTTCTGAGCATGGGGAGAGTGCGCGAAGACGTCATAAAACGCAAGGAATCCAGTGAAAAATTCGCCCATAACGCTAGAGTCCCGAGCACCAAGTCCTTCCATAGTCGGAAAAGCCACGGACAATCGTTCTCCTCTTCAACGTCGAAGCCGCGACAGACGTGCATGAAGATCTCGGTCAAGATCTCATTCGGAATAGTTCGCCTGGGACAAACCACTCCATGCCAGTGGTTCAACGTTTCCTGCAGCAATCCTCTCCGTTCAACCAACTCATGCAGAGAAATCTGAAGCCGGCGGATATCCTCGTCAAGGCTGGACAACTTGTTGGCGGCTTTAAAGAAGATTTCTCGCGTGAACAGGGCGACATCTACGTCGGACAGGGGGTCATTGCTGTGTAGGGCTTTCATGAAGGACGCTTCGACGTCTGCAGGGAGTAGGATACCTGCCTGACGAGGAGAGACGGCAGGGGACATGGTGACAATGATGTAGATTGAGGTTATGCAGCCGTCACTAATATTTTTTGTTCATTGAGCGAGACACTCAGAAATAATGAACGATTTACAATCAGAAAGCGGGATATCGTGGTCAAAGGGCAGGCTGCGGCGGCTTTTGATCTGTACGTATCATTTCAGGGCGCGCGCCATCATATGCATCGCAGCAACAGCTGGAGTTCTCGGTATCAACGATCCAACAAGTATATAGAAGGAGTCTGTCGAGATGTCATACGCCCTGCAAAGCATTCAATATGCGTACTCTCCAGCATAACACTGGTCATTGACAGATCCTCAAATGTTGACAGCATATGTACAAGTCGCACTGCCTTCGTGCCAACTTCAATTTAGAATATAGATTTCCACTCAGACGCGAGCGTCCACCATCCCTTGTTGAAATCGTGTATTCCTTCAGCTTTGAAGTACAACACGCCGAATGTGAGTGCCCTCTTTTCTCTTTTATGACGCATCTCACAATCGATTGGTCGTTTGTTCTCTCCGTCGCCGGCCTTGATCCACCCTCCGGTCAGACATACGAAGTATGGCGGCTCTTGAGATTTGGTGTTCTTGTGGTAGGCGAAATTCAACGCTCCAACTGCATCCCCAATGTCATTCCCCATCGTACAAGTCTCCATAACTTCCAGCAGGCCCAAGTAAACATCCAAAAGAATGAGAAAGAGAGAAGCGCGGGTACTCATTGGTATTAGTATTGGGAACACAAAGCCACGATGAGTATGGCCATGCCAATCACAACTACTGTGTCTCAACAGTCCGATAAGTACACTGAAGGTATTTTACGATACGCGAGACGCCCTGGAAGGAAGTAAGATCTTCGCCAAACTTGAGGACAAATTGAACATACCATCAGTCCAACGAACCGCCGCGACCTCCCGCTCCATATCTTCGTCACTAAGCGAACTGCAAATCTCGTTATATCGAGAAAGCGCAGCAGCAGCAGTCGGCTGTTCTTCACTCTCGCCGTCCTTCATGGAATCGAAGAGTGGCCCGATTTTGGAAATAACGTCCTCAATACACTGCGACAATCAAGACGCTCAACTAGCACCAGCCTAAAGACACTCACACGAAGATGGACTTCCAAACTCGCTGCAAGATACGCAACATCCTTCTTGAAGGCGGCCTGTAGTATCTCCGGATCGTCATCCACCTTGGCAGTTTGGAAGTCAATAAAGGCGTAGCGACGTTCAGGTCCACGAACGCCCGCAATTAGAGGATCGGTCGTTTTGTAATCGTCGGAAAGCAGTACGTCCATCACCATGTTTTGGAGAATGATGTCGCCATGAGAGATGTTATGCTCGTGGAGGAAACTAACAGCCTTTGAAAGACTTCTAAGAGTCACGACAGAACGTCAACAATAGACTGACCTCCATGAAGGCATGGCCGTAGCGAACCAGTTCGCCGACCTTGGCGAAATCAGCGAGGATAGCATGGTACCATCTAGTAGACGTGACAAGGCGTTCTGGGAGCCGCAACGAAAGGACTAGGTTACCTGGGCATTACGATGAAGACCTGGCCATTGAAATCAATATATTCGAGAACAGGAATGGTGTGGTTCCGCGGATCGTCTCGAAGCGCATCAGAATGCAGAAGACGGAACGCTTGAAGCTCCCCAGTCGGTTTTGGTCCAGAGATAGCCCTACTTGACATGAGTAGAACGCTCTCATAATAGAAACAACGCACTTGAGCATGACATCTCGCCCAAACTTGTCCCGAGCCGGCCAAACGAACGGCGACTTACAATCATTAAGTGCAGACCTTACTATAGATGAGTGGTACGCACAAAGAAGATAGCTTCCGCGTCCGCGTCCGTTTGGTAAAAGCATGACGCGAATGGGAACGACATCTTCTCATTTGTTTTGGAGCTGTTTGGAACAAGAGCACTAAAAAGCTTCGTCGAATCTTTCACCACATATGGGTGATATCCACGCGAAACGAAGAACGGGCGCAAGAAGCGCCATATGCGTAAAAGCCGTATCCTATCACTGTCCAACACTTGCTCGTCATTAGGGTCGCCCGTGTCCCAAATGGCGTAGTCGTCAGTGACAGGGTAGTTCCATAACCAAGAGCGCGCTGTCCAGTAGATGCTGCATGCACCATTTACGCGTACCAGGCGAATTGGTTTGAACAAATAAGCGGCGGTCAGAATACCACCCACAATAGAGGCAGAAAGCGCAGCCCGGGTGTTCATGGTAGCGGAGCAAGTTGCGCGCGCAACACATGACTTCGAAGTTTGCCTTTGTTGGGTTGATCCCAATAGCCGGCACTATTAGATATAAACACAGTATAAACATGTCACAAGTGGCGGAACTGATAGGAAATAGCTGAGGAAATCGAACGAGAAAATCAGTTTTCCTCGGTAGCTGATTTCCTCGAATGGGAAAGATAAACTATCTTCCTCAGTAACTTCCTCAGCGAGTTTCTTTGTGCTTTCCCTGGGTGCCGGCTGAGGTCACCCGGGAAAGGAGAAAAACTGGGGAAATCACAAAGGAACTCACTGAGAAAATCTATCTTCCTCAGTATCTTCCCTATTCGAGGGAATCAGATTTCCTCGGCGTGGGAAGCCACCGAGGAAACCTGATTTCCTTGAGCGATTTCCTCAAGTATTTCCTCCGCCCCCGAAATTTGGTTCCCCTGTTGTATGTTGTGTTCTGGGGGAATGATATATAGAAGACCAGCCCACTGAACAGATTCTCCGTCTTTAGTGTCGCGGTGACAGACTACGGTTGGCCACTAAACGCAGTCGATGTTTAAAGTCTTATTTGCATTCGCTACCAGTCACACACATCTCTCATCAGCCTCTGCTTCATTCTGCAGTCAACTGCACCTTCCGAAACATAGTCAGGCAATTTTGAGTTTGGTCTCCGGTACGCCCATCTCTAGAAGACCGTCCTTATCAAACTTGACGGCGTACGTGTAATACTATCGTGCGTTTGGTGTTAGTCCTCTAGATCTTTGTGAGGGCGCGACGTACATAGGGATTGCCTGGTGCAGTCGCCCATAGTCCCACAACTCGGCCTCCATCCCCCGCCTTATGATCCCTATGCGTCTCCATCAGGCGGACATCTTGACCAATAGCAAACTGGACGGGCGCATCAGCGAGCACTTAGTTGGAGTAGAAACAGAGACGTACTCGCGGGATTGGTGTTGCCATGTTAATTGGATACACGGAGGCTGGACGATGGTAGTAGAAATACAAGGAGGCGCTTAGTACAGACGTCATGCGGTCTTCTCGCAGAATGTGTGAATTGTCGTCCACTCAGGCACGTTCATGACCACAGAACCGCACAAGTGTTATGATATCACTCGAAGCGCGTTCAGAGAATGTTTGCCAGACAATATGATCGTCCTTGTCTTCTGCAGCTAGCACTATGACGGCGTCGTACATTCTGAAAAATGACAACTTTGTCCCAGAGGAAGTAACACAACGAGATCGACAAGTTGCACAGTTGATTAGAATCCAGCCTCCACGATCTGCTGTCCAGATTCCCTATCAAGCGATAAGGACGATTTGATTCGGATGGTGTACAAGGAGCATTGCAGGATGCCCGTCAAAACGGTTGTAAGTATATCACGCGAGACTTAAACTAAGTAGTAACACATCACTGTAAACAATCAGCAGACGTTCCGCCAAAGAAATGAGGTTACATACAATAAGATAAAAGACTGTTATACAAGTTCAGAGAAACCCAACTACTAAGTACAAAAAGAGGAAGAGAGTTCATGAAGGCGGAGGAGAAGCAAGCGATTCTTGCGTAAGCAGTTCTGCGGGGTTGAGCATCGTCTCCCCGTCCTCGGTGAGTACATGCTCATACGGTGAATGCGAGTTGTTAATCTCTTCCAAGCTCACACCGCGGCTGTCATCTGTATGATACTTGGCCTTGAGCATTTCGGCCAAAGTACCATCAGCAAGGTGCATCGAGAATTGCTTGATTTGCTCCTCGGTGACGGTCATGTACGGCGCACCAGCATCGCTCGCCGCCTCCGGTGTCTGAGGGCCGGATTGCGATGAATTGCTGTCGTTCTGGGGCGACCCAGACTGTCGGGGAGAATCTGGAGTGGGCGGGGAAGGCGAGACGGCCTCGGTATTGTGTTGGCGGTAATACGGGGACGGTGCTGGCTGATAGACGGTCACGTCTATGGGCGGTATGTATGAATATGAGGCGGCGGTCCAGGGACTAGATTGCGACCAATTTGTCGCAGTGTTGAGGCGGGTGGCGGATGTAGGGAGCGCGATATGTGCGTATTGCGGGATGTAACCTGGCCACAAAATGAATGAGACTTGTTATGCGGGTGAGGTCCGCTGGGACGCACCTGTGGTCATTGCTGTATGCTGACGATAGTAGCTCGAGTGTCCGGTCGCCGGAGTCGACGAGCTAAGATGTTTGGAACCTGGTTGGGTGGTCGGTATTGCCATTTGGATGGGCTCTTTGCCCTTGAGTGATGGCGATGAAGGTCCAGCAATGGGCTCCTGCTCTACGGGGTCGATTATAACGCCGTTGTGTCTGATATTCGGTTAAGATGGATCCTGGCAATCGCAGAGTAAGAATGACCTTGACTTTTGATGGCGGCGAAGAGCATCGGTCTGTTGAACGCGAGTCAGAGATCTTCTGCAGTAGCGCGAGCAAGACTCACTCTCGTAAAAGTGGCGTCGCATTGGGGACATTGACTGCGAATAATAAGCAACAAATAAGGATAAATTCCGCGATAACGCACTATCCAGGCATGGAATGGAGTTTGGTAGTGCGTTGATGGCGCTTTAGGTCTGCCTCCCGCGCAAATTGCTTGTTGCACCCGCTTATCTTGCATGGCCAGACGGCGGCACTCGGCCCCTTCTTCTTGGACAAGCCCGTCAACTTGGTCGTCGCATCCTTGCGTTCCTTGGACTGCCAGCATCAGTCAGACTCATCTTTGCGACACCAACGGCGCCTACCTGGTCATTGGTCGTCACCATCGTTAGTACATAGACCTATACGACACTGTTAGAGCCATATAGCACCAAAAAATGAACAATTACAAGCTAAAAGTCCTTGAAGAGCAAGTGATCATGGACGTCGGTAAACAAAACCTGGAAGGGTCGATTCTAGGGGAATTTCCCGATCACCTGGCCTGGGGAATACGAAATTGTATCTTGCTCTGCCCCTCATTGCTGCAGCCTACTCGTCGCTCTGTAGCTGTGTAGAATATCCATGAACGTCTACTTCTAGAATACGCGACGCGTTCTAACCGATCTCACACGTCGAAGCTGTTAAAATTCCAAATTCTGCACTATCTGGCCACATTCACTTCCTGGTTTTCCGTTCCACCGACTTTCCTCCTTGACGGACTTGACATTCGTTAGCCCCCCCCCCCCCCCCTGTATGTCGCGCCCTCTGTATTTCGGGACCTCGGAGGACTTCGCGCCCCCCTACTCTGCACGCGCAGCATCGCACGCTTCCCCTGTGCCGCGCCATATTCGACGTCTGATCACGAGCACGCCAACTCCTAGCAGACGCCATGTTCCCTATGCGTCACGAAACTACAGAAGATCGCTAGATGCATGCCGTGTACTCTAAACAAGAGCCTCGTCGCAAGCTTGTGTGTATCGTTTCTACTACAAGCACCAATGCTCTTCGCCGAATACAACTTACCAAGAGACGGTCAACGAGCTCGGGCATCAAAAGACTTTATATTTTGAAAGTCCGGAATGATGGTGAGTATAACTTGCACACATACCATGAACACTCGAGCTGCTCTTGTCTATCTCGTCGGTGGATTCCTGACCTCTGCGTGCTTTCTCCGACCGATCGGTGTGGTACGCGCCCAAGGCCCAAGCAGCTCCCTCGATTGGACAGTCCGCTCCTGGTTATGGAACTATCCCGTCACTGAAGATTATGCGATGTGGGACACTGGAGATCCTACTGAGGAACAAGTATTCTGTACTAGTACTGTTGTTGCTGCTCCCAGAACTCCTTATCGCGTCTACTAGATGGTACCATGCTATCCTCGCTGATTTTGCCAAGGTCGGCGAACTGGTTCGCTACGGCCATGCCTTCATGGAGGTCAGTCTATCGTTGACGTTCTGTTGTGACTCTTAAGAGTGTTTCGAAGGCTGTTGTTTTCCTTCACGAGCATAACATCTCTCATGGCGACATCATTCTCCAAAACATGGTGATGGACGTACTGCTTTCCGACGATTACAAAACGACCGATCCTCTAATTGCGGGCGTTCGTGGACCTGAACGTCGCTACGCCTTTATTGACTTCCAAACTGCCAAGGTGGATGACGATCCGGAGATACTACAGGCTGCTGTCAAGAAGGATGTTGCGTATCTTGCATCGAGTTTGGAAGCCCATCTTCGTGTGAGTGTCTTTAAGGCTGGTACTATTTGAGCGTCTTGATTGTCGCAGTGTATTGAGGACGTTATTCCCAAAATCGGGCCACTCTTCGATTCCATGAAGGACGGCGAGAGTGAAGAACAGCCGACTGCTGCTGCTGCGCTTTCTTGATATAACGAGATTTGCAGTTCGCTTAGTGACGAAGATATGGAGCGGGAGGTCGCGGCGGTTCGTTGGACTGATGGTGTGTTCACTTTGTCCTCAAGTTTGGCGAAGATCTTACTTCCTTCTAGGGCGTCTCACGTATCGTAAAACACCTTCAGTATACTTGTCGGACTGTTGAGAAACAGTAGTCGTGATTGACGGGCACACTCATCGTGGCTTGATGTTCCCAATACTAACAAGTACCCGCGCTTCTCTCTTTTCTCATTCTTTTGTTCTCTCCGGCCAATCCGGGCAAGAAACTCATGGCTGCCTCGTCGCCCGCTTCTAACAGTACGGCGATATAGTGAGGCATTGCGTACATCGTCTCTTCGCCAAGCACCGATGTTCCTTGCCATACACCGCCTCAGACTGGGATACTAGAGATGGTCCACGACGAGCTCAGACATCAAACACTCCACTTTTAAAGTCCGGAATGATGGTGAGTATACTAGCTTGCACAGACACGGCGATGGAGAGAGAAAGCGACCGAGCGATTGAGAGATGCAAGAGCAAAGAGGGCACTCACGATCGGTGTGTCATATTCAAAGAAGAAGGGTAACCCGATTTCGAGGGGTGGTGGACGCGTATCCTGAGTGGGAATCTATCCTGGGGTGAAGTTGAAACAATGCATAGAGGAAGTGCGACTTGTACGCTTCCTGTTAACACTTGAGTGTCTTCCAATGACATAGAAAGAACGGTGCCCTGCCACATTAACAAACGCCCTATCGCATCTTTGAGGTAGGGTGGGAGACTGAAGAATCATAGCTCATAAGCTAAAAATGCACTCGATGGAGCACATGCCGACGGCATGAGACGAACCAGCGCAGGCACGTGGTGACCGTGTGTGTACTTGGTCCACGCCATGATCACGAACGCTGCGGCTCTGTCTATAGCGCTAGGCGGCGGTGTACTAGCCGCCGTCCACTTGCTCAAACCTATTCCCTGGGTGCGCGTAAACGGATTCTGGAGCTCATTATATTGGACATTCCGGTCCTGGCTCTGGAACTACCCCATCACTCAGGATTATGCCGTTTGGGACACGGGCGACCCCAATGATGTAGAAGTGTTTGAACGTGACAGGAGACGGCTACTGCGCATGTGGCGCTTCCTTGGTCCATACTTTGTTTCGTGTGGATACCACCCATATGTGCCCAAAGATTCAGCCGACATATACAGTGATCTTGTCCCAACTACCTCTAAAGCAAGTGGAAATTTCTCGTTTCCATTTGCGTCATGCTTGTACAAGACGGACGCAGATGCAAAATTTGCTTACTTTGTGAGTGCTCCTCAAATTCAGCTCCGTCAGTGCCCTTCTGGAATTAGTCTTAGTCTCCCATTGTTTGGCCAGCACGGGACAGGATTGGACGAGACGTTGTGATCAAGTAAGTCGCTCTCTGATATTCCCAGTTTTTGTTTCAATTTCTCGCAGGGCGGTTTCTGGTTCCATACCGACTAAAGAGCTACGAGCACTTCGTCTCTTACACTCCGATGACCTTCGAGACGATCCACGTAACCATACTATACCCGTTCTTGATTACCTTGAGTTTAATGGTCAAGTATTTGCTGTGATGCCAAGGCAAGGGTTCACTACCGATATCTCGCTGACTAGTGCTGACCTCCAATAGATGGAACGCGGCGATCTGGGCTGATTTTGCAACGGTCGGTGAAGTGGTTCGCTATGGTCAGGCATTCTTTGAGGTTAGTAGTCCGATACGTTGGCCACATGCTGTGGAAGTTGAGATCCTTGACCAGGCCATCGCATTTCTTCACGAACACTATATCGCGCACGGCGACACCATTGGCCAAAATTTTGTTATGGATGTCATGGTTCCGAAGCCAAAAGAATTCGGGGTCCTCTACGCGGGTGTTCGTGGACCCGAACGCAAGTATGCCTTCATTGACTTTGAAACAGCTACACTGCCAGTGCTTTTATCTGACAGCGCTAGCACCGATAAACCTTCCCACCCATCGCATTCGCCTGCGCCCGAGTTCGCAATTGCTGCAAAGCATGAAGTTTCCCGTTTGGCAACACATCTTGAGGTTAATCTTCGGGTGAGCAGCATCAATGACTATAAACTTCAGTTTCAAACATTCCTTTCTTAGTGTATCGAGGATGTCGTGCCGGATCTTGGAACACTCCTTGATTTGATGAAGGACTGTGACCACCCGGATCAGCCTGCTGCTGCTGCTGCCCTCTCTCGATATGAAGAAATCTGCAGTTTGCTCGGCACCAATGATATGCACCGTGAGGTCAAGATGATTCGGTGGAATGGTAAGGGTAGGAGTATTCATTTGCGGCTACCTACTATTAAAAGCTCACACCTTCCACAGATCACATCAAATATCGTGTTTCGCCTCCGCTTTACATTTCGGACTGTTGATATGAAAACAATCCATCGAAATATCTGCACCTGTTCAAATTGATAATTAGAGTCTATGACGGAATTCTGTGGATAGTCCTCTGCTTGGTAAACTGGCTGCCAACAAGTAGTTACGAGTAAGCCGCCTTGTAGCCAACGTCAAGTCACTCAGCAAGATCCAAGCGCGCAGGTATCAAAAGCCTTACAAGGGCTCTGGAATGTGCGCTTCTGAAGATGGGCCTCACAGATGTGCCCTAGAATGGTGCCTGTAAGTGTACGCTCAGTGAGGTCCGATGACAATCATTCTGTGGGAAAACTCGCCGCATGATCTCGACGGTCTTCGTTAAGCGCCTTGCATCTTACAATCATCGCCCATGGCTACACAGGCTCCCGCCGCATACCCTTCACCACGGGTATCTCTCTTCAGTTTCCCAAGCACAGAATAGTTTCTCACCCTCGATTCATCTAGTTTATACGCGGCGATCCCGTGAAGCTTATCAAAAGCCATCAAGGGTACGCAACAGGCGACGTTGGTACAGTTACAGACACGTGGAAGACGGGTCCAGGTAACGAACACGTAGGTTTTTCTTCTGCACGGTAGAGAGCCCGCTAACCGGGACGATCCCAATAGAAATGGACCTATGCTGTTGAGTTCGCGAAAGGAGGCTCTCGATATGGTGTGCCCGAGACCAAGTTGGAAATGGCGTGATGCCTAGTCATGCATCAATTGCAGCCCTGGAGAAGCGTAATGAAGGTATGACTACTCCAAGCCCATAATGCTACATTGCCTGAATTCTTCTGCAGTGAATGTCTTCTGTATGAGTAGTATGCCGTTCTGTTCTGTCGAAAAAGTTATAGTTCATGCTTTGTGTCATTGTGTTGTAATTGCGCCACCATACAACATCTCTAATTGATCCATCGTCGCACTGCGAGCTCGTCCGGAAACAGCTCTTCTTTCGCCGTCGTCGTCAATTCCCCCCGTTTTACTGCATTTTGACGGGGGTCTTTCCCTCCAAACAAAGATAGCGTCAAGGTGACAATCTCATTTCTTCTTAGGTGTCGACGAACGCCTTTGGTGACGCTAGCTACGAAAGCCGAGGAAGGCAATACTGTGTGGCCCTTTCCCTTTGAAAAAGCAGTTACAGAAAGTTTCCCATTGCGCCTCAAGTGATGTTATGGCCATTGGGTTTCTCTGGATTGGGTGAGCAGATGAACGTACCTGAGTGGAGGCCAACTCACATATGCTGTGGTACAACCACATGCTGTATACTAAGGGCCTCTTTGTATCTCACTATCATTGCCCATTTGCCTCCCAACATGTCGGCATATCCTCCACCACAAGTACGTCCATTCTTCCCGGTAATCAGCTAGTCACTGGGCCCTCGAGTGTTTTTTCTAAAAGAAGGATATAGCACATATTTCTGTGTGCTGGCCAGTGGTCATCGACTCATCGTGGAGCTGAACTTATCGGCCATCAAACGAAATTTGAAGTCCGAAGAACACTTAGCCACGTACCATGAACACTCGAGTTGCTCTTTCTGTTTCTCTCGTCGGTGGCCTCCTGGCCACTACGTACTTGCTCAGACCAATCCGTGTGGTACGCGTCCAAGGCGTCTGTAGCTCCTTCTATTGGACCGTCCGCTCCTGGCTATGGAACTATCCGGTCACTGAGGATTATGCCATTTGGGACACTGGAGACCCTACTGATGAGCAAGTGTTCGAAAGTGACAGAATACGCCTCCTGCGTATTTGGCGCTTCCTGCGTCTGTTCTTCGTTTCCCGTGGATATCACCCATACGTTTTGAAAGATTCGACCGACATATTCAGTGAAATTGTTCCAAGTATCCCCGCATCAACCGAAAACATGACATTTCCATTTGCGCAACGCTTCTATAGGACAGATGACGATGCGGAAACAAATTTCTTTGTAGGCCTTCAATCAATTGATTGATGAAAGCTTACCAAAAATTCTCCAGTCTCCATTCGTTTGGCCTGCGCGGGACACGCTAGGGTAACGTGACGTCAAGGGGTTTGGTATCAGGCGGTGGCATGGGTCGGAATAGATGTGATGGAAATTGCGACATGGGAACTTCAATACGAGCAAGCGCGGGTGGCTTCGGCTTGTTCGGATATTGTTGGTGGAAATCGCTGATAGCTTTGTCGGCATTTTTGAGATTGCATGCCGGTTCCCATGTCTGCTCGTGTGTGCCATAACCCTTCCAGTGAACCTTGTATTGAAAACCCCCGCGGTACTTTCGGGAATTAATCACTTTCTCAACCTCCCATTCTGGTTCGGCTCCTTCCAGCACAGGTGGTGGACGCGTGTCTCGGGGTTGTGTCGGAAATTGGGGCTCGTGGTAAGGCGTCAACAGGACCTCATTGAACACGGGATGGATGCTTTTCCACGTGTGAGGGATCTGGAGCTTGTAAGAGCTCGTCCCAACTTTCTTGATCACTTTGAACGGCCCGAAACGTTTGTCATCAAGCTTCTTCATTGGTCGGTCCGTGCTGAGATTTGTCCCTTCCAGCCATACTTTGTCGCCCTCCTTGTACTCTACTGCGTCTGTCCGCTTCCTGTTATAAAACCGTTTCATGTCCTCTTTTGCCATCTTCAATGCCGACCCTACTTCGTCCCATGTTTTCCTCATGCCGTCGGCAAACTCCTGCGCAGTCTCGTTTCTCGATGCCGTTTTCGGAGCGGTGCCTTTGTAGAGGTGTCTGCCCATGTCTGCAAAGAACGGAGTAACCTTGGTTGCTGAGTGTACCCGATCATTGTAAACAAATTCGGCAGAGGGTAACCATTCATGCCAGTTGTTCTGATGATAATTGACGAATAACCATAAGAAATGTTCTATCTCTTGGTTCAACCATTCTGTTTGCCCATTTGCCTGTGGATGGTACGTCATCGTGAAGTTCTCTTCAATGCCCAACAGCCGGTATAACTCCTTCATGAAACGCGAGTGGTATTGCGGACCTCGATTGCGTATCATCTGTTGCGGCAATCCATGTATGGGGAAGATTCGATCGCAGTAAATACGAGCCATGCCTTCTGACGTCAGGGTGGTGTGTGTTGGTATAATGCGTAACCGCTTTGTGAAATGGTCCACGAACGTGCTGATCACATTGTATCCTCCCAACTCCGGCAACTCGCCGATCATGTCCGTCCCAACTTTCTCCCATGGTTCGCTTGGTACGTCTATAGGATGGAGGGGTGCAGCCGGTTTTGTGCGATGTGACTTTGTAGCTTGGCATTTTTGACACCCTTCCACGTATTCGCGAACGTCTCGACTGATTTCTGGCTACCAATAGGTGCGTGTGATCAACTCGAGAGTCTTGTACCGTTCCGGATGCCCTGCAAGCTGTGCATCATGATGCATTCCAATAACTTTTCCCCGCAATTCCTTGTCCTTCGGTATGTAAATACGATCTTTCCATATAATAAGTCCATTTTCCTTCTCTTCCCATCCTTTGTCTTTGTTTTCTAATGCTTTTTGTATGTATCTGTCCTTGTTTCCTTTTCTTTGTTTGATTTTGTTAAGTAATTCGTCCTCCGGTGTATCTACTGTATGTAAAGAAAATTGAATTTGTGAAATAAAAAACTCCGGCTTGAGCAAAACAACGTTTTCGTTATCTTTTTCCCCCTTCTCAAGGCCTGTCATCCTTGACAAGGCATCAGCTTTCCCCATTGTCCTGCCCAGCTTATAAATCATCTGTATTCATACTCCGCCAACTCCGTAACCCATCTCGCCTGCCTCTGATTCAACTTCTGTGGCTTCTGGAAGTACTGGAGGTTTTGATGATGGTAAACACCTCTACCGTTTCCTTTGCTCCTAGAAGATACTGCCTCCAGTCATCAATTAAGTCCATGATGGCCATCATTTCTTTGTCGTAGATCTCGTAGTTGCGTTCAACTTCATTTAACGCGCGAGATCGGAAAGCCACTGGTCTCCATTTGCCTTCGACAAACTGGGATAGAACAGCCCCGTTGGCATAGTTTGAGGAATCTGCCTCGACTCAAAACTTGCCGTTGTCACGTGGTACAATCAGAACGGGTTCTTCCGTCATCCTCCGTTTCAACTCCTTAAACACCTTGTGTTGCTCCATACCCCAAACCAATTTACCCTTCCCAGTCAGCGAGGTCAATGGCTTGCTACTCCGCAAATCCGCGAATGAAACGTCGGTAGAAGTTGCAGAAGCCCAGAAATGACTGTACTTCCTTCTTCTTTGTCGGCTCCTTCCATTCCTTCACTACGGCCACTTTTGCCGGATCCATCTTCACTTCTCCTCCTCCAACAATAACTCCCAAGTAATCTACAGTATGTGCCTCAAAACTACATTCTTGGGTTTAAATACAGCTTATTTACTCGTAATATCTCCAATACCTTTTCGTACAATCTGTCTATGCTCCTCGAGAGTGTTTGTAAAGATAAGTATATCATCTAGGTAAACTATAACATGTCCGACGTCAATCAACTCCTTTAAGATGTGATTCATGAACGATTGGAACGTTGCCGGCGAGTTTGTTGAGTCCGAAGAACATTACTAATGGCTCGAACAGCCCTCGGTTTGTTCTAATGCCGCTTTTCACTCATCACCGTCTTTGATCCGGATGTTATTGTAACCCCATCGGACATCCATCTTTGTGAAAACCTTTGCTCCCTTCAACTT
>JADNYV010000215.1:0-60509 GCA_015501055.1 Mucidula mucida
GTGAGACACACCGAACGATTGGCTGGAGCGGGACGGGACGAGCTATGGGAATGAGCGGAACGATTAACGAGAGACAGATGGCTGGAACACGAATTTTTGCATCACCGGTGTGAGGAGAGCCTACGATTTCGTGACCCAACGCGTGGCATTCGAGTTTCGAGTGTCGACTTTCCACCCACGTCCAAGTGTCGATTGCCGCATAGCTGACATTGCCGACGCGCGATAGGCAATCCTGGAACACAACCATTCGTTTTAGACACTCTAATAGAGGCCTCGAATTTCAAACGATGGCAAATACCAGGAGCTCTTGGTATTCTGGTCAATGAGAGGGACGGAGGACAGTGTGCGCCAAACGATTCAATGGTAATGAAAATCCCGATTGACGTCTGGAACATCACCACTAGGAGAGGATATGATTCCTGATGCGCACTAGCGTCCCAGCACGGATGAGCGGGTGGTAATCTTCGACTTGCTTTTCAATTTACTTACCTGCGACAAGAATGCATCCCATTCGCGGACAGAGACCACCGTACCCCCGAATTCAGAACAATCACGGCCCGTCTTGTCTGTCCATCACAAAGGCCTGCAAATCCTGATTGATTTTCGCCCGACACGATCATGATCACATAGGACCGGTGTGCGACGAAGGAGGATGCCTCGTCTCAGCTCGGGCTCGGGCTCATCCGTGTTGGGGAATACCTCCTGCGCTAATAAAATGATTGTATGGCGACGAGGGCAGAAGTCGTTGACCAACCAATGGGGTGGACCATATGAAGTCTCTTTAATCATTGCGCCACAATCCATTACACGACCACCACAGCGCCATGTCGTGTGCCGATGGTTTGGTGCATCTGTGGTCAAGCAGACTATAAATTAAACTCGCGTGCTCTGGAATCAACGAACATTGATGCATGAAAATCCTCACTGTGAATCTGATGCCGGATCAAGAGAATGCATTGCAAAGTCAAAGACGCGCACACACGATCGTGGTATCTCGGCAACCGCAAGTATATAAAAGTACAAAAAGGAAAAACAGATCAACTGCAAGATAGCGACGAGGAGAGCAAGATAAATACTAACAAAAAAGGTCACGGGTGGGGGAATATAACAATATATACAGTCGAGAAAAAAAGAGTCCTTAGACGGAAACTGCAGTCTTTTCAGGTTGGTCCGCCTCTTTGGACGGCTCGTCCTTGACCAGCGACGGCGGCGGGGTCCAATGCTGCCTCTCGCCGGCATTCCAGTCCGGCGGCGAGGGCTCGCGAGAGGCATACGCGTGTGGCGTATACGGGCGCTTCTCGACATTGGAGAACGGAGGCAACGTGGTGCCGGGGTACATGCTCGGGGGAGGCGGCGGCGGCAGCGGATGAGTCATGGATGGCGGCGTATGCGTGGGCGTCCCTCGCATCATGTACGCGCCGGGATCGGGACCGCGCTGCTGTGAGAGCGCGCCGCCGGAGAGCGGGCCGCGTTTGTGGGGAAACTGTTCGGGCCGAGGGCGGGAGTGGGTGCGCTCGAAGAGACCGCACTTGTTGCAGAGGACTTTTCCGGGGGAGAGGTTGGAACGGCGCCACGTGGAGGTATCGGTGGTGCAGCAGTTGAAGCAGCGGCGCCGAACGCGGTCGCTGAGCTTGGTGCTGGCGTCCTCGGTGTAGACGATACTCGAGGGGTGGGGGGGAGGAGGATACGCTGCTGCGTGGGGGTGGTGCATGTGGTGAAGAGAGGAAGGGTGCGAGGGGGGGAGGTCATAGTATCCCCCGTGATGAGGGGGAGGAGGGGGAGGGTAAGGCTGGTAAGCCGATGGGGGGTAATACGGGGGCGGGGTTCTCGGGCCGCCCAGCGTAGCAATAGGCGGCGGGGATGGCCGACGCTGCTGCTGTGGTCTGTGGCGCGGATATGGTTCAACACGGCCTGGCATTTCTTTGGGTGAACGCTGTGGCGTTGGGGATGGAGGCTGCTGTTGAAAGCTCGGTGGATACGGATTGACGGGCTCAAACTTGTAGACTGATTGCCTTGGCTTATCCTTGGATGCAAAGTCAGTAAAATCACGGAGAAGAGATCGATACAGACCTCGAGCGTTGGGTCGATGACAGCCTGCCTTGGAAGGGGGCTTTTTTCTTTGTTGACCTCGTCGTCGCGATCCTTGTCGTCTGTAGCAGTGCGGTTTGGCTCTGCTGTATCGCAGGGCTCTGATTTGTGGTGGTCGTGGTGGGCGTCGTCCCTCATCTGCATCAAAGGCAAGTTTAAGAAGAGTTTACACAGCGGACCTGGGCACCATCACTATCACGGATCACCCAACCAACCCTCACCTCGATTCAACACAGTCCTTTTGATGAGAACAAACCACGGTGATGCACGCGCTCGGTTTGGTTTGTGTACGAAAATAATTCACACTCCGCTACCCATCCCCGGCCGCTATCTCCGCTTCCAAGTTTTCGCCACCTTGCTCATCCCCGTATATCATCTGTTTTTTTACTCTACTTCGAGGCAGATGCGGTCAACGGCAGACTGTCACTGTGGCGCACTCTTTGCCTGCCAATATTATCCATCCCATGTCCTTTCTCTAGGACCTGGGCGCTTCTTTCGTGAGAACCCATACCCACATAACATAACACCCTTTCTCCTTGTCCTTCTCGGGTTCTATTTGCGTGTCCCATGCCATCATGCCCCCCGTCAACGCAACATGATCCCGGCTTCTCCTTCCCTCTTTGAACCTTCCTCTTCCACGCCAAAGTGTACAGCCCATATGAATCTTGGCGCCCGAAGAATTTTCACTGTGCCCACCTCCATTCTTCGAGAATGAGAACGCGTCCCCACACACTCGCACAATTTTCAATTCCTTGAAGCCTTCCGTCCTAGCCTCCATATTCCTTCTCTAGCCGCCCGTGCCCGCGCGCAAGGCAGTACGAAACGAAACCAAATACCTTCACATGTGCATCTCCATCCCCGGTTATCCACAAGATTGTCTGTGAGTATATACGCTCTCTCTCCATCCTTGATAGACAGATTGCAATTGCAGTATAGCTTTTGCCCAAGGTTGTGCACCACATGATGACTCGTCGCGGGTCAGTGATGTGTGATTCCAACGTCCAAGCTCGCACTTCCAGAAGCTCGGGTTCGGGAAGAGAAACGGGATTACGTTAAGGTTTTCTCTCAATTAATTCACTCTGTGGTTTCTATTCCTAGTGCCCTAAGCTTCGCGCGCTGCTCAATATCCAGAACGCGCTTCAACATACCGGCATAGTCACCCCCCCTCATCATCAAGATTTACAGCCATCGCCTTCGCGGGTGATCGTGTCGCGTCTTCTTCGCCGTAAGCTATTCCCTACATCATCACAGGGCCTGGTCATTTCGAAGCCTTGAGTAAACACGATTAGCGCCATACATTCATTTTAACAGCGTAGGAGAGCCCAAGCCCGAGCTGAGACGAGGCGGCTTTCTTCGTCCCACACCGGTCCTAGGTGATCATGATAGTGTCGGGCGAAAATCAATCAGGATTTGCAGGCCTTTGTGATGGACAGACAAGACGGGCCGTGATTGTTTGGGAACGGCGGTCTCTCTCCGCAGATGGGATGCATCGAAATAAGTAAATTGAAAAGCAAGTCGAAGGTTTACCACGCGCTGGGACGCGTCTCATGTCAAGTGCGCATCCCTCTCCTCGTACTAGTGATGTTCCAGGTGATGTCGTCAGAGCGCGGCGGACATCAATGGAAAGTGGTCCGTGGACACTCGAAAGTTGAAGTACCACGCAGGCTGGGCGCCCCGAAAATCCCAACACTGGTGCTGATTATCATTCGTGTTCCAGGCATCTGTCTCTCGTCAATCGGGATTTTCATTGAGTACCATGGCTCGTCCCGTCCCGCCCATACTAAGTATCCAGCCAATCATTCGGTGCGTTCCTTCCTTCAGTGCTGATCTCGTTCCAGCATATCGTGATGATCACCCGCACATCGCATATAGTCAATGGCGAACTGATGTCTCCCGCCTTCACATCATCAGGCTGGCTCGAGATCAATAGCGGGTTCAATCCGAATAGCCTCGGATGATCATCATCATGCAGCTTCTTCGTACTGGAGTATAGCGGCGCGGTATTACGACCAACCCAATACTTGCTGCTCATACTACTCTCATCCGTTCCATAGTACGCGGCTTCCTCTAAGTATTTAATGTCTACTATCCGCCCTTCTCCTTCCAACGTAAGTTGGCATCAAGATTTACACTCCACCGCCTTGGCGATGGATGGGATGGGGGGCACTGATTGAAAGTCGCGGAGTTCCTCTCCGGTGTGGGATCGGTCGTTCCTTTCCAATACATTTAAAAAAGCCCTTACTTAGTGCGCGCAGGGCTCATTTGCTGCCGGGTACGCGTAACGCAATTCAGAATACTTATGAATAGGAATCGAGGATTCGGAGGAAGGAACTCTGGTGCTATGTATAACCTCCTCCTCCCTCCGGTTTTGAGTGGTGGTTTCAACTTTCGAGCGACACCGCCGTTCTTGCCCCGTTTCTTCAAGTGCTGTGATAAGATGAAGATAAGTTTGGATGACTGGGGAATCACAGTCGATGGATGGGAAAGATAAGAACACCATCTAGACACTCAAACACAGAGACTTGTAGCGAGTATCGGAACCTCGTGAGTGTGCGAGAACGTCACAACAATACTCTACCGAAATTGTAACGTATGTAGTGTGAATGATGAGCTGTTGATTATCTCCCGATGAGCGTGGTTCTCCGGTTTCGTGCCACAAATAAAGAGTCATGCAGAGGTGTTGGACATCAAGGGAGGGTGCGTTCGAGCGCGAGGAAGAAGTTTGTATGACATACTGTACCAGTGCCACATAATGATGCATCACTTTCCGAGCTTTGCCAGCACACGGACCACAAAGTCTAAATAAGCGGAGTCTTTGTGTTTGTCTGCAAGCATGATCTCCGGTTTCGAACACACTACAGGGATAGGGACTCCTCGCATTCATCGCAGAGGATGGAGATAAGATGGCATCTCATCATACTATGCCTGGTGGTATCCATGATCCACAATCTTCACGATCATGATCGAAGGAGGAGGCTTTGACGAGTCTCTCTTTCTTGGCGAGGACGTACGGACAGGTGGGACAATATCGTACCCTCGCCGAAACGCACCCTCGTGATCGTGTCACATATGTAGAGATTCGTGCGATGAGGCATCTGCTTTAGCTGTCATATGGGTTGGGGATGGCAGTGCATTGAGAGGCGTTTGACACGGCCTCCGTGGAATGGGAAGAAGGACGACATTCCTCATCGCTTACTTAGTACTCTGGCGGACGAGTAAAGTCAAATTCCCTGGCATCATCGCCCATCAAATGTTCATTGTCGGCTGATCCGAGCGCGCACTGCCACTGATGATCCCGTCGGCTCATGCCTTTTCGGGAATGATGTCGGGATTCTTTTTGGTTGCCTGCACTTTGTTTTTGACGACCATGTTTGATCCTTCTCACTGGACTATGGATCCTACATCTGCCCCCTACCCATTACATCCCGGGCCTCCTTCTTACCTGGCTCCTGATGGCCGGCTGGCCTATTTCTCGATTTGACTGAAAACACTGGAGCTTTCTTGTCAATACCGGCTCGAATCTTCGGGTGAGCAATCCTGACACGGGCGGCCCAACGTGACTGTTCCATCCACCGGGTCCTCTTGAACCAGAACTGATGGAGGTATGGGTTCCAATACCCTCGAAGTTTTTTTATCGGAGCTAAAACCTCCGATGTACTCTAGGGACCTATTCACCTAAGCGCCCGTTTCCACCCTTTCCTCTTCTTCCCCGATTCAAGAGAGTGGTTCTGGTGCGTAGGGAATATCCGAAAACATCGATTTCGAGGCGCTTAACGATGATATCGATCGAATGCCATGATTGGCCCATAGCATTTCCGAGTAGCAAGGATTTACGTCGTTCCACACGTGCTCTGGACGTTCAGGGGGGTCAGTATGGACGGTTGGCGTTTCTAGTGAAAGGATGCCTGCCGTCAATACGGAGCTAGCCTCTTTGGTGCTGTGGCTGCGGACGAGGCCATGATTCTAAAACGGTAAGGGTACTCCGTCGTCTGCTACGTGCACTCAGACATAGCACTGCGGTTCTCTAGCGATGGAAGCGATCGGCGACGCGAGAAATGTGGGCCGTTCTTTGCGAACCGATGGTCAACGATCTGCTAATATCGAGCGCTGAAAAGGGCTTTGTCCTTAATATGAACCTTAATCTTATTCAACGTTGTGTTCCACACCCACACCCACCTCGTTCTGTTCGGGTCACCACCTTCGGACCATCATGTCGACTACGTATCACTGACAAGGCTGGAATGTCGACAGGTAGTGGCGGATCACCCAGCCTTTTGTATTCCTCGCTCCGAGCGACTTCATACTTCCTTGTGCCTCAGCTCGCATATATTGTGCTGCGTCGGTGGAATGCGTTTTAATGGTCGGATGGCCTTGCATCATAGTGAGCGAACTTCTCTCCATGTAATCCTAGCTCAAGCGGCGTGTACAATGCAATGAAGGAAAACTCGTGAAAGTTGGTGGCGCGCCTTCCTGGGTCGAGGTAAGTCCCACTTTCAAAACGATGCAAATCAATTCAATTTTCCTGCTCTCTGCATAATCAACAGCACTATCTGATGGTGGTCGCAGGCACGAACTGATGCGTCCAGGATTAGCACGTTCACCCGACCCGACCGAAGTCGCCGCTTCGTTGTGGACCCACACCCGATTGCTAGGCTCTTCGAAATTCTCATCGCAATTTTCTCGCAAGTATGACGGCGGAAATAGAGAGAGACGACCGGGTGGCTTGTTTCTCAAGGTTCTCAGCAACTCGGGAGCCGACTAGGTGTATTCAGTAACTATCGCTTCGAGGCCAGTGGCGATGCCGATGTTCTAACACGTAGTACACAGACGCTCCTGTGCCGTGTTTGTGGAGTTTCTGACGCGTCCTCGAGGACGTGTGAGTAGACATTCTGTTCATACTCAACAGAACTTTCATCTTCAGGTAGGTTGTCCCTTGGTGGCGTAGCATCGTGTTGGCTTCCCTTTCCAATAGAACCTTCAATGAGAATTGATGAGGTGTTACAGGGCATCCTGTGATATATAACTTGGCGCTTCCATTTTACGACGAATCATTGCTTATGTTCTTCAATGCGCGATCCTTGGCCCTGTGAATTTGGTATGTGAATTCATGACATAAATGGATCTGGTATACAAGTATGACAGGATGTCGTCGTGTTCCTTGTTGTCGAAGGTAACAGGGATGTCCAAGATTCATTGGTGTGTCGACTTTCGGGAGAATGCCTCTCACTGGAGAGCTGACGTGCTCACGGATTGGAAGCTCGGTACGGTGACGGCGTCCTCTAAGCATTTCCTTAACTGATCTAGGCGTTCGCATCTCAGCTCAGTCTTCTAGTCTTCTTGTCCCAGGTTCTCCAATGCACGCATATGACTGGCCCTGTAGCATATGCCTGGGGTGCACTCTTGACATCGATCCCGGCGCCAATAGACTTTCCATGATAACGATAAGGAACAAGCCGATGCTTGTCAACCTGGCTCGCACAATGTCTAGATCTTTCGTCCATTTAAATTGATGCGCCATCAGGATTCAATAGAGAGCATCCCGTACTTAATTTTAAACCCAAGAATCTCATGGAGTGTACTCGCGCCGGAGAAGAGATAGCGTCGTGTCTGACGGGGCTGGACGTGGAGTACTCTATGACTTTTGGGAATAGTAAGACCCGGAGAAGCTTCGAAAATGTTCTCCATGAAGCGAGCTTCCGGCTTCTGATGCGCCGCTTTCTCATCCCAACTAATCAACTATCAGGCTGACAGCTCATATGTATTTGCGGAGGAACACACTGCTGATTCAATGGGCCTTCCTGCCGACTCTAGACAATCTCATGCTGTTTCGTGTCATGGGGGACGGGTAAAAGCCACACTCGCTCAGAGTACGGCTAGTCCACTGCCGTACCTCAGTGGGAACTCCAAGCCCTCTACCTCATCGACGTAGGCCTCTCTGTAAATCATGATCCAGATCAGAGAACCCCCAAAAGATCTCTCATACTATCGAGATCGAGAGTTCGGTGATTATCACACCCCAAGCGTGATGGGGGTGATGGAACGGATCCCATTGAATTTGCCGACTGCTATCCTGGAAAAAGCTGTGACCGGAGCAGGGATCCCAACATTGACCGGATCATGGAAATCTGATGAACTGGTTCACGCGAACGTGTAATATAGGAATGCGTGGGTTTTGGGCAGTGTACAGGTGGGATTACGGTACAAAGGACATTGAATACCTGCGGAATCGCATGAAGAGGGAGACACGAGACTGGTACACCGAATTCTCGTGGTAGAAACGAGATTCCTGTGGTGCCTTTCGAGATCATTAGCACTTTCCAGCAGAGTGAGATTGGCGCGGGCCTCATGATTGGACTGTTGGGCTTCGCAGATTCGTCACCGCCACAGATGATGGTGGAAGGTTGAATGTGTGACACAATTTGACTGCATCGAGATAAAAATAACTATGTAGTTCAATTGACGGCTGAAGGCATCGGAGGGGAAGCGAGTACGGGTCGAGGCTCAGTCTACAATATCATCAGACTCACCGTCATAGAGAGATTGAATGAGATGTCAGGCTGACAATCTGTATCTTCTACCGATGTTACGGCCACCACGGTCGAGTAGTGTGAAGGATACACTGTGAAGCGCTGTCAACCTCGTCCGACGTGTAGGAGTCTCTGCAGATTGACTCTCAAGAAGGCCAGCCGTATGTAACAACTGTCAGCTACATCCGAACTGCAACAGACTTTCTGAACTTGCTTCGTTGCTCGATAATCAAAGGATGTGCAGTGGGATGTCTCGTTCGTCCACAGCATCCGTCTTTTAGTCGGGAACGATGACCTTGAGGGTCGAATGGCATAAAGAGAGACAACGATTAGACGAAGGAGTGGATGGCATCTGTCGAGTCATTCTTGTGCGATCGAAGCGCAGGTGGAGGTAAGCCTCTATAACGATCATAGTATGGGTAGAATGAAATGCAGATCGAACCGACACGACATAGGGCTGAAGGATGGCGTTCTTTGCCTATTCGCTCCCTTGATATCAGGCCCATAGAGAGCTTCACAATATAATACAGTAGCCACAGCTTACCGTCTTTCCACTTTTCCTCTCCCGCCTCTTTGTCGCCTAGGCGCTGCTTCACTATCTTGATGAGCTGAAACCTGAGACCTTTCCGTGCCTCATTTGTCCTTACTATTTAATGCTCATCTCATTGAGCAAGACACGAAAAAGATGCGTGTTCAAATTGACGGGTTTACATTATGATCAGCGGTCACGGGATCAAAACGATTTCCCTTTCACCCCATCAACATGGCCCAAGCTCAATCCTCGGAGGCAACCTCAACGCCTGCAAAGAGGGCACGAACCAAAAGCGCGGAGCCTGAGCACACGTTTAACGGCAGCTCAGACTTTTGGTTCGAAGATGGCAATGTCATTTTGATCAGCGCTGGCGAGGGGCCGTCAAAGATTGGGTTCAAAGTCCATCTCGGGTTTCTGGCCAGGCACTCCGAGTTCTTTGACGACATGTTTAGGCTGGCCCTTCCATCCGCCTCGGATAGACGCGCTTGTACCAATCTTCCAGTCACTGATTCCGCTGAGGATCTCAACTATTTCCTGCACGCGGTGTATGATATTGGGTACGCTATCTATCATTTGACTCTTGAGAAAACCAATACCTGTCTCAGATATTTCGTTCCCGAAAGAGACCGTACTCCGTTCGCTCAGCTAGCGGGTATGCTTCGCGTGGCAACCAAATACATCTGCCCAAAGCTGCGTGCAGATGTCATCGCGCATCTTGAAGAAATCTATCCCACTTCTCGTTACCAGCTCGACCTCGGCCATGTTCTCCTTCCAAAGGAGTGCCTCCCAAACCGCGTCCATGCGATACACGCTATCCAGATGGCGCGCGAAAATGACGTCCCCACCATCATGCCTGCCGCCTTTTACCTTGCGACCACAATTCACCCAATGGAGTACGTCCTCTACAACCACCTCCTCACCCCAGACGACGATCGGCGTGTTATTGCGGGTCGCGCTCGCATCACCGAAAAAGTGCTTGAGGGCGTGTGGAGTTGGCTGCTGGATCAGCCGCTGGAGAATTGTGGCTTTTATGAATGTCGCCGCACGCGTTGGACGGCCACGCAGGACCTCGCACGGAATGCCAGCTGTGCAGTAAATTTATTCCTGGAGCCCATGCTCTATGAGAGTGTAGGAAACGTGGCACTCACAAATTCGCCAGTGGTGGAGGAAGGTCAAATTTGCTGTAACTGTTTCAATGAATGGGGCCCGCACGATGAACACCAGTATGATAATCTCTGGGAAGAGTTGCCTCACTACTTTGGGCTTCAAGGTTGGAAACGCTAGAGGCGAGATCAATTTACGCGTTTATAAAAAATAAAAAGTAAACAACAGATACAGTCCATATGAAAGAAACACTGTACACTATGCACTCTTGACGTACTCCTTCCCTGCCTTGCGACAGCACCTCTTCAGATCATCGGCAATCTTCTCCCTATCCAATATGTGCCGGGTGGTGACTTCGTCAATCGCGTACTGCCGGAACGCCGAAATGATAGCATCTGCCGCATTCAACAATTGTTCTCTGGTGACTGGCGCGCCGGGATGACTGCCTGACACAGTAGCGAAATGACGAGGAGAAAGACGATGACACGTCGATTGAAGGAGAACCGTCACTGGCTCGAGGTCATGAGTCGGCGAACATGATATGCTCGAATCTTTAGAACCCGTAATAGCGGCTACTTTCGAACGACCTGATACTTGCGTCGAGAAGTAGGCCTTGGGAACAATTAGCTTGATGAGGAATATGGACTGAAGAGTACGTACTAGGTTCATTTCGAAAAGGAATATAGGCACGACAACGAATATGTCTCTGTTGAAAAGTTAGATTATGGAAGAAGGTAGAGGTGGAACCAACATTAAAGCAGTAACCGGAAGGAGACATGCGGAACTGGATACACATGTAAGTGGCAAGTCTCCGGGAGCGAAGGCTAACATACCCAACTGCATTGTACGTCGCCCTCTTCTGGGTCTTCTTGAGCACCTCGTTGATGTTGAACTGCACAAATTCTGGCGTGACGGGGGCGCCTTCTGGTCCAGCCGCATCAGCAGGATAGAGCACTGTAAGCTAAAGAAATTGGTCAATGCACGAAGGAATACTCAAACTATAGAACATACATGACCGAGTTTCTTTTTCGGAGGTACACGTCCAAGAGCTTCTATCCTCGAATTGGGCAGATAATGTATTACGCCGTCAGCGATCTACATCACAGTAACCGTCAGTACACTGACATACAAGTCGACGTGCGACTCACACCAGTGGCTTTGCCTTTAAACCGTTTCCATTTCCCCGCGTCGGGCTCTTGTCCTAACCGGATCCTCTCGCCCAGCGCAATCTCCTCCTGCCATTTCCGCTCTGCCTTCTTCACCAATCCTTCCTTGCCCTTCCGGCCATAAGCATCCTGTCCAGGCTTTTCGTATGGAGCCCGCGGAAGCGTGTAGAGCAGATAAGGCGAATTCGGCTGCTTGTGTGAACGAATGGGCGTGGGGAAGGGGATGGCGAAGATAATGGTGGGGAGGTGCATGCCTACGAGTGTTTCGGGATGAGATGCAGTCGTCGGGGTAGAGGCCGACGGGCTCGCATGGGGCTGGGGTGATTCATAAGCAGGAGGAGCGCGTGTGTCCGAGTCGAGCTTGGTCGTCATGAGGGATTGGCAGAAAACCGGAGGGCAAAGAGTAGGGTATTATAGGTGGTGGGGAACAGCGGCGGTTAACTTCGGGTGCGGCAGCAGCAAGGCTGTCTGCTTTATGTCAAAATTGACTACCCTGGTTGGCACTCGGTGCTGCCTGGATGTGAAGAAGCTATTCCTGTAAGCATACTGCGGTTTGGATAGATCTTCGGCCAAGGTGCTGCCTTTTCGCGTTAAATCTGCCTCCGTGGAAAGGACGATTGAAATTAGTGACGACACGCATCCGCCGGGCTGTGCATATCCCACAGCCGCCTATCAACATGACTATTGGTTTGCTAGTCAGCGGATCCGCAAGTCCGCCCAGCGTCGGACTCGACTCGAGGAAGCGTAGGCATGTATACTTGGTTGACGGTCCAAAAGAAACAAGGAAGAAAACTAGTCCCGTGACCGTCCGAATCGGCGTGCGCCTCAAAATGGAGCAGCAAGCGCTTAGCGCGTGCGCAAAGCCGTTCCTACGACATTCAGGATAGGGTTTATTGGTTTGAATATAGCAAGATCATCCTCTGCAATGACAGCGCCCATAGGTTCTATTGAAACTCGAGTACCCCTTGGCGACATAACGTTCGGTAGGTGCAACGTTTCCCGTTCTTGTACTCTACCTGATCTCTTGGTAGTCGTTCCTTGGAAACACGCCTGTGGCGGTTTGCCGTCTAACTTTCGTGGCTCTCTTTGACTTGCATCTCGTAATCAACCTGCTCCTCTAGGGAACGTGCATGCGTGTTGAGCAGCCGACCTTAGGAATGTTTCGCCTCCATCGCTCATCAGGTGCTTCATCGAGCACAGCGCTGAGGCCTTCGTCTTTGAAGCGCACCATTATGAGTACCTGTGCAGGCTCTCACACAAGAGAGCCAGAACGATTTGCAAATGCGTTTGATGGCTGTGGCGGTGCTTTGAGCGCCATGGAGTGAAGTGAAACAACGAGCGCCCTTTAATAACGCATCTCTTTCTGTGCTAGCATTTCATCTTCTCACCGCCCACCATGACGAGGACGTATTGCTTCAAGCAAAAGAAATACGATGGCGGAGGGACGATTGTTGACCTTACCGATGGCGGCCCCGTATGGAAGCTGTATGAAAAAGATGACGAGAAGTTCTTCGGGAGTACGTTCAAAGATAGCGTTCGTCCAGTTTAACTTGTTCTAGCTATATAGAGACTAACACATTTGTTTTCCATAGCCAACAAAGCTCACACGAGCGAGCGACAAGGGCAAGATTGGCGCTTTTGATTTTAGCAAGGAACGGTTTAAGGATTCAGCGGGGATATGGGGAAAGCGGGGAAGGAAGCTACGCTTCTTGGGCGACATATTCAACGACAAGTGAGGCTTCATGAGCAAACCATTCCTCTCAGACGATTTCAAACCCTCTTCTAGCCTCGCATTCATTCTGCCCTCCACGGGCAAGTTCGAATGGGATACATACGACAACGCGGAGTGGCGGCTTCTTTCGTGGAGCGGCTATGAGCAAGATGACGATGGATCAGATGCCATCCGCGACCGCCTACCGGTGCTCGCGCGTCTACGAATCCGGCATGGCTGGGACACGGAGTTCATCGATTGTGGAACCGGAGTCGGAGGCTTGAGACTTCTTGAAGCGTCTATTGTGACGTGAGTGAACCATGCTGTCTCTTTTCTTTGGCCTGGACACTGAGCGAGTCTACCGTAGAGCGCTTATTTTGCACTATATAAACGATAACGATGGCCCAGGGATGAGCAAGAAGCTAAGCTACAGGGAGAGCGATGGGCCTGGTGCAGACGATAGTGATGAAGGAGATGGGGACGATTATGGTGGGCGCTGATGAACCTGTTTTTCTCCTTCGCTGTAAAAATGGAATTTGGTTCGCTTTCTTTGCGACTTGTGGGCGTTTACTTGGCATGATCTGATCCCGTGATCGTATAACCTTTTCTACGACTATGGCGGAGATTGCGCGCTCCCCTCCAAGCGCCCCAGACTATCAGATCTGGTAAATCCTCATTTGACGCGTTCCTGTGGCTTGTCGATGGAAATGTCATCCTAATCAGCGCCGATGCGAAAGGATTTCGCGTCCATCAGTCCGTCCTCTCAAACCACTCGAAATTCTTCGCAGATACCTTGAGTCTGGCTCTTCCAGACAATGTCGGGTTCAGTGCGAGCTCTGAAGAGGATTTCCCGTCGCCCACCACTCGCGTTCCTGCATTACTTCCTGTTCGTTTTTCACCTCCTTGGAGCTGAGGTTCTTTGTCCGTGGAAAGCGACGGCATGCTCCGGATGTATCTGTGTCTGCAGCTCCGTGCACGCCACCTCAATATGATAAAGTACGCTCCGAAAAGCTCTACTTTGGTGGCCCGACAATGCACCTCGTTTTCCTTGGCCTAGGTGTGCCGTAGTATCATCTTCCTGCTACCAGTTCGTTTTCGCGGGGTAGGTAACGGTGACTCGTGAGGTTCTCGCACTGCTGTTTTCCATTTTGCTGCGTATGGTTTCAGTGCCTTGGTCCACCACACTGCGATCTCATTTAACGATACTGCCAGTCTCTGCTCCGAGTGTGCTCTGCTCCCATAGATCATTTAGGAAACACCATAGACATCCGCAGCGTAAGATATAGTAGACTCTCTGTAGCTTGAAGGTCTCTCATTATGATTTCGATGCCGCATCTGATCCCCGGGTGGTGATATACACAGCGGCATGTATGCAAGTAGCCAGTCAGCCACGAGCATTGAAAGAGGCATTCTACAACGTAGCAAGGGTGAAGCCTCAAGCTGCTACCAAATGTAAGGTACATCAGGATGTCAACCAGGAAAAAGAAGGCTTAAGGCTATGCACAGTACTACGTACTCATACAACCGCTGAGCTACGGTTGTACAGATGAAGAAGCGAGTTAGCCCTCTGAGGCCGGGTCATGAAAACTAAAACGAATTTCGAGCTGCCAGTGATGAGAATAGCCGTTGAGCCATATGCGCTAAGCAAATCGCTCAAATAATTTGTCAAGTGCCCACCAGCATAGGGCAACAGTAGTATCATAAAAGATTGCCATCTAGGTAAACAACAGAGGTAGCGTACAAAACGTACGATGTAACGAACGTCCAAGCGTACAATATACAACAAAGGAAAGCGATATCAAAGCGCGATAGATACTAAACCAAAAGCAAATGCCGCACCCATCAGAACCAGCGAGACACCCAACGAACGAGCACCACTGCGCTCCTCCAACGAGCGTGTCCCGATGGATACGTCCGCTGGTAGCGTGACATTCCTGAGCTTCTGCGTCGGGAGCATATTCGGGCTGGTGGAGTACTGCTTGAACGGCGCCCAATACGTGCCGTCAAACTTCTGCATGGTAAGCACGAACCCGAGCTCGGTGTCCTGCTTGATATTCCACCAATTGACGACGATGGTGTCGTTGTTGTTCTCGATGAGATTAGACACGGCCGCGCACGTCTTCTGCACCTGCTGGTACCCGTCGCCGTTGGGTACAAGGAACATGGAGCCGTTGACCTCGTTGGTGTAGGTGCCGTGCGACCAGAGCATGTAGCCGGTAATGCATGTAGGGTCGGTGGCGTTGGATACAAAGGAGTATTGGGCGTACTCGTACCAGCCGTCGTCAGAGCTATTACCAGAGATCAGCCCGGAGCAAGCGAGGCGATGCAGTGGGATACGTACAAGGATACCCCGACGCCGGTAGTTGATGGGTATGTGAAGCGCACCTCTGCAGGCTCCGCAAAGTCCTGAACGCGGTCAGTCAGACGCCAGAGAGGGCAGGTAGAGGGCGCACGGGGCCAGGGATGACATGCATAGAGCCAGTCGACCATGTTCCCACCAGGCTGGTGATGTTGTGCTGCAGGTCGTAGACGATGGGATCGCCCGTGTTTTGCCCGAGCACAGCAGGTAGAACCGCCACAAGGAAGAGTGGAAGAAACATAGAAGAGACAAGAGAATGACGCAGTGAGAGGCACACAGCCAGTGCTTCCCGTGATTGATTGGATTTGTTTGGCCTCTGATGATGACGGAAATATCCGTCTGACATACGGCGACTGCGATACACGTCGACTTTCGCTTTTGTTTCGAACAGACGAGACGAGGATGAGTTACCCCACAAACTGCGGATGCGCGTCTGATCGAAGACAACGCGATCGAATATACTCATTGCCAATTAAACGATCACTTGGGTAGCACTGGAGGCCCGCGGGCGCGCTTCAGGACGCCTTGTATTTTAATTGTGATCAAAATCGAGGGCTTATAGTAGCTAGAAACTAGAGACGGCACCAGGCCCCAATCACGAATGTGTATCCAGTGCTACGCTCGCAATCACCCGGGGATCACACGCCACCTCGAAATGAGAGGCATATGTTCTAAGATACATCTCGATTACATGACAGTCAATGTACAACAACGGTAGGCGGTCACAAATGCGAGGCTAGCAGGGTTCGTGATGAGGTTTGTGATCGGAAGGCGCCTCACTTGTCGTTGAGAATGTCGCCCAAGAAGCCTAGCTTCCTTCCGCCCTTGCTGCGCGCGCTGAATGCTTGAACCGTTCCTTGCTGAAATCGAAAGTGCCTATCTTGCTCTTGTCTGAGTCGTGAGAGCTTTACTGTAAGCAGTTCAGTATGCGACCATTGCTGGCACCGATGAGTGATAAGACGAACAACACACCTTGACATCGTTAATTAGTCAAGAGACTCGTGAAAACGTAGTACAGTCCCGCCAAGTCACACACCGGTCTGACTTTGGCCTCCAATAACCTAGTTTCTTGCTTGAATATGGACTAGTGTAGCATATATGTAGAAGGGATGGAAAGACGCGACAGAGTGGCGGCCGATCGCGCCTGCACAATGCCGACTTGCCGATCTCAGGCGTGAGCCAAGCAACTACAACATGACTTGGCGGGAATCAGTCGCGCCTGCTGTTTCTTACCATCACCTACTTACGTCGCAGAGAGGCCTACGAATGAATGACATGCCGTTCTCCCAATGCCACCTCCCGCTCTGCGACGTTTCATAACTCCAGGAAGGAATGAATCTCTATCAACTTGGCGTGCCCTCGTGTGCAGGCGAGCGCTGGTGGCTGCATCGAGTTCCGTATGGATGGGGAAACATATGTTCTTAGCTGGGCGTGTCTAAATGCCGTCTCATCAGTATCAAACTCCGCAATTTCCTGACTTCGACGCCCTTTTAATCCAATAATGGTAGCGCCCATACAACACTCATTGCATGATTAGTGCACGCCGTGGTGAATATCTGCGCGGATTGTCACGGACTTTCTAGCATCAACATTTATTGCGGTTAGCACTTGCCCAGCAATGGTATGGTCTCTCGTCCTTACACGACAACGGCTCATGTTCTCCCATAAATAGTCCTCACACCTCAGCAGTCCTTTCGGTAACCGGCTCAGTAATACACTTCTTTCCTTCCTTCCCGCAAAAGGAGGACATTTTCTCCTGGCTATGGTACAACTACTTTCACCCCGGCAATAAACAAATGTGCTCATTCTCACAAGGCTTCGGGACGATCACGTCCGCGTACAAACATTGGTGTGTACTAGGGAGACGCTTCTCGGGCTTCCCGCTACTGTGTGTTTGTCTTATTTTTTGCAGATCTGATCTGTCACAGGTCTAGTCATGCGTATTCGACATTATAGGTACTGAACAGCTAACGTTTTTCTCGCCCTGTGGCGCTGTGGTTGGTCAAGGTAGTTCAAATCATAGAACGATTCGCCGTGGTGCATTGACTCTGGTTCAAACAGCATTCGCTTTTGCAATCCAACGCCGCTTCATATCAAGAAGCCTTTTTGGCGCCAAATTGTCTTTGCGGTGGTTGCCTGGAGAAGCCCTGGCATGGGATGGCCTCCATTGAAGGGAAAAGAAGTGGATCAAGATGTGGCTTCGACTCCTCGCATTTCAGGGGGGCCTTGACGCCTTGTTCTCAATAAGGAACGGAGCGTGGCATCACCCGGCGCAGGCTCTTCTCTTCGTTGGAACGCCTCCGAGTTCAAATGGGCCTGACACATCGGAAAGGGGAACGATATGTCACTATCAATACCACCATCACCTTGGGAGGACCGGTGCCCAGACCGTACTCTGCTCCTCGAGGTTGATATCGTCCATTCCACATCAAAACTGGATTGCTAATGGAGCACTTACTCCTTGCACGCTCTCCCGAGATGACGACATGTTTCCGAACCCGCCGTAGCATGGCCATCGAACGTATTGTTTGCCGCCAGCGCTGATCTCGGAAGGACCTTCTGCTTCCACTGCCCACACTCCTACTTCGGCCCCAGACGCACTTCAAAGAGTTAAGTATCTTCGAATGACGTTCACTTGCTCCGCACATGGACACTCAAAACCTAATCACACCTTACTGTAAAGTCACAGCCCAAAAAGCTGTAAGCGCGCGCTGATCCTCCATTACGCGCGGACTTGTCGTCGCCGGTTTCTCATTCGCGGGAGCTTCGCAGTCCCTGCACACTGCAGGAATCACACCTCGGTGAATTCCGAGAGCTATAAGCTATAAAACGACGGCGATGGCATTCGCGAGCTAGACTCCCGCAATCTGACTCATGATTCCATTACTGTTCGTCGTCGTCGCTGCCCTCGTTTTCGTTGGCTTCAAGCTCGTCTTTCGGCGGAAGCCATTCAGGCATATACATGGTCCACCTCCCGTATCATGGGCGATGGGTATGTCGCCTCTTTCCCCATCGTTGCATCGGCTGACAGTTCGCTGCAGGTAATCTATCCCAACTCTTCACCGCGAAAGGACTTCCCTTTCACCAAGGTCTAGTGGACACTTATGGTGGAATGGTCAAGGTCTTTGGCTTTTTCGGGGTGTGTGACCTTCTTTGCTCTTCTCTTCGCGGCTTAAGAGCTGGCCATAGGACGAACAGCTTTACATCTCAGATCCCCTGGCGGTCAACGCGATTCTCGGCAAAGAGCAGGACGCGTTCGATGAGACTGCGGTCTTCTTGGAGTATGTATATTTGACCGTCCTTCCTTGGGAATATAGTACTTAAGACAAGCCTAGGACAAACAAGGTGATCTTTGGACCGGGACTTGTAGCGACGAATGGTGCGTACGAAGCTAAGGCTGCTTGTGGCCGTTGTTCATGCTCGATAGGCGAACAACATAAGCGCCAGCGTAAGCTTGTCGCACCGGTCTTCTCTGTAACACAGATCAAGGCGCTTATGCCGGTGTTTTATGCTGTGGCCGAACGGGTGAGTTCCCGTCTTCAATCCCGTGCGGCGTAGAACTGATGACAGTTTACTGTAAAGCTCGTCGATGCTATTGACGGAGCGCTATCGAGCCAGGGAGATGGTGTAGGATCAGCGCTGGACATGTCCGAATGGATGTCGCGCGTAGCACTAGAGATGATCGGACAGACAGTCCTAGGGTATAGCTTCGACCCACTTAACACGCCGCACAACAATCCTTACACGTCAGCTATCAAGGAACTCATGTACGTCTTCTTCCCATTGTTATCGTGATTCCTCCGTTTTGAATGTTACATTTGTACTGATCGTTCCTCGGGCAGCCCCACACTCTTCTCACTGTCACTCGTGCGCCAGTTCGCGCCGTTCCTCTCGCGCATAGGGTCCCCAACATTCCGACGATGGTTAGTCGAGCGTACGCCACACCATGCTGTGCAGAAAGTCAGAGCCATGAGCGATGTCATGCATGATACTGCCCGCGCTATCCTCGACGAAAAGCGTACGAGCGAGAAGGAAGGCCGGGATATCATGAGCGTCTTGCGCACGTTTCTCCACCATTACACCCTCGTCGACTGTACTAACCTCTTCATTAGTACGAGCAAATGAGAAGGCCGCTGCTAGTGAGAAGATGTCGGAGAATGAGCTCACAGGGCAAATGACGTGAGTGTTTTTCAGCTCCTGGTGTATCGCTCAACGCTTCCATTACTTAGGGTACTGATATTCGGTGCTCAGGATACGACATCGTCTGCCTTGTCCCGGATTCTATTCTTGCTTTCGCGTGATCTGGATATCCAGGAACGTGTACGCCATGAAATCAAGAGCAAGGCTACCAGTCCGGATGGTCAGCTGGAATATGAAGATATCGGTGCGCTGCCGGTCTTGGATGCGATTATCAAGGAGACACTGCGATTGTGAGCTCTTCCCTCTACTGGGCGTCACGATGATGTTAAGCAGCGTTCCTTAGATATCCTCCGGTCCCTTTCGTTAGACGAACGTATGTCCTTCTTTGCAGTCCGTCTTTCGCTTGTCTCATCTTCTCAGCGCGATAAAGGAGCGGGTGTTAACCTATTCGGATGGAAGAGAGAATGTTACGGTCCCAGTGGGAACGACACTGTTTGTAGGCATTGCTGGATTCAACCGCCTTGAGAGTGTATGGGGCGCGGACGCAAAAGAGTGGAAGCCGGAGAGATGGCTTTCTTCTACGCCCATTGAACGCCCGGGGATATATCATGGGATGTATGTGCTCATCCCGTAGCCAACACCGGTCTATTATCCTGACTCGCGCTATTTGACAGGCTCTCGTTCTTGGGCGGAAACAGGTCGTGCATGTAAGTCGTTGATTGTTTACTCGCGAAATCAATATCGATCTTTATTTTGCTAGCGGTTACAAGTTTGCGCAAGTGGAGATGAAGGTGCTTTTAGCGACGCTGTTGTTTAATTTTCGGTTCAAGCCTACGACCGATGAGATCGTGTGGAATCTGTCCCAGATTATATCGCCATCGGTAGTGAAGGAGGGAGTTGAGCGAAAGGGGCTGCCTCTGCTCGTTGAACGGATACTGTGAATTGGAAGGACCTGCGATTGATTTTGTATACTACGTTTACTTCCTCTCATAATCTTGCACCCATAGTATACAGTAGCGATGTAATAATCAATGTATTATATTGTCCAATACGTATGGCTCGGCGGTTGAGCGATTCGTTATCCCTGGAACGAAACGCCTCAATTAATCTCGAACTTTTTCATATACGCCGCTGGGAGACAGGCCTCGACGCTCTCACGCGCATACACCTTGATCTCAGACCCATCCCGGACAAGCGTCAAGCGCCCCTTCTTTCCGTGATCTACCACAATCTCCTGTATCATTTCCAACACACGCTTGAGCTTCGCCAGATCCTGCATCAGCGAGCCTTGTTCCATATTGACCGTGCGCTGCTTATCAGTCCGCAGGAACTGCCCACGATCATGCACACCGAGAAAGTGCTGCGGCGTATTCGATATATACAGCTGCGGGAGCTTCTCGGCCCAATCGTACGTGTCAACGCGCTTTGAGGACACGGTGGAAAGCTCGAGTATAGCGCTCTCAGGTACCAGGAAGCCGCCGCGTTTTACTGTCAGGGTCTGGTGTGGGTTTCCGAGCCCTTGGATTTTCGTTTCTGGTGAGAGGGAGATGCCAGATAGAGCATCGCTTAGCGCATCGATACCGCCATCAGCCTTCGACTCGTGGGGCAGACCTCACTCAAACCACAACCATTTGTAGGCCGGCAAAATTCTATCGACCCCATCAGTGGCAGCAAAGAAGACTTTTCTTGACCAAACGTAGGTAAGAACGTACTGGTGCCCGGTGAGGATTGCACGGGACTCGCATTTGGTGCTCTCCTCTCATAGTTGAGACCGAAGGTAAATCCGCTTGGCTTCTCCTGATACCGCTCTCCCATCGGTTCAAAAGAACGTTGTATGCCCCGCGAGCTGGGGTCTATGCAAACCTGGTTCTTGTCAGTGGGAGAGCGCGGTATGCGATCCATGAGGAGTTTCCGCAGGCCATTACGATCCGTAACATGGGGAGAGCACCAAATGCGAGTCCCATGTGCAATCTCAACCGGGCATCACGTATCGTTACCTACGTGTGTTCAGATAAAGTCTTCTTGCTGCCAACTGATGAGCGTACGATAGAATTTGGCCGGGCCTACAAATGGTCGTTCGTTTCGAGTGATGGTATTATACCAAGAGAATCTCTCATCATGACAGACCGGGTACGAGTATCACAGGCGCAGACGGCGTGGATCCTCCAGCCAGTTATAGGAGCCGATGCACTGGACGTCGGCATCGTTAATGGTTACATCTTCAACGTTATCAGATGCGGTATCGTCTGGGACGCGTAGCGTCTCGATAATGTCTGAGCCGAGGCCCTCCTTGATGTCGCGATCATGAGGAGTTGTCGCTGGGGCAGAAGAGCCTCCGCGGGAGCGGCGGGGGGTGATTTCACCTCGCTTCATCTTGCCAAGCTGTTACAGTTGGTGTAATGGCACTATCACCGCATCAAGAAGCTTGGTCTGGTGATGAACCTTGATATGATAGTGCTCTAACCCAGATAGGATGGTACTTACATACGGACTCGTTCCATCACAGGTTGTTAATGTTGATTGAAAGAGGCCAGAAATACCTTCATATGTTGCTACAGGTCCAGGACAGTTCGAATCATGTTGTGGTTGAGAGGCACACGCGGCGTGGGAATATATTCCCGCGTTCACTTTCTCCATCATGACGACGTTTTCCGTTTAGCCACACGCCGTGGCCTTTCTCGATTGGAAGTTGTGTGCTTTTGTACTATGATATGCCACAATATCTCCTCTCCACTTGCCGGGTGTTTTGATTCTCCAACAGTCCAACTCGCTTAACCGCTTTATTTCACGGCATAAGTACTATGAAGGTTCAGTGCGTTATTAATCAACGCTGCTCACAGCTGTTTCCATCATTCAATGTGACGGGAATGCTTCATTAAAAGCTACTGTCAATCGAATGATTGTGGTCAAACGCTTGATGCACCACCTAGAGCTACATGACTGTATGTCAGACTCGATGGGCACAGTAGTTCCCAATTATGTCTTATCCTGCCACCGTTTCACCGCTCGTCCCTCTCTTACTGCCTTCTCCAGACGAAACCTTCGGTGTACTGCTCGTCGGGTTCATGATATCTACACCGTACGTCGCTTCAACTTCGGACAGGTGCGTATAACCACACCGTTCTTTATGACAGGTTATACGGTATCGTTTGCTACCAGGCGTGGCAGTACTACACCCGTTACGGCCGCTCGGACTCTGCTCTTTTGAAAACAATTGTACGCCCCATTCAGTGATAAATCTTCGGCGCCGCTGAAGATGTTTAGGTTACAATCGTTTTGTGAGCTCTGCCTATTGTTTGCAGACGAATGAGCCTCACACATAGACGGCCGCCAGTCTCCTGGAAACGTCCACTCAATGCTTCAATTCGCATGTGCTCTATTACTACTTGATAAACAAACAGGCGGACGTCCGCGCTCTTTCGACTATCATATGGCTAGCACCCTTTCCTTGTTTGATTTGAACTGGGATTGACTTGTTGCTAGGAGTCTTGTTGTGCGTTGCATACTAGTTGGAGCTGAAGACCGCGACACTAACCCTCTGGACAGGCTCCAGCTGGGGCTACAGTCAGTGCACTCTTTACTTACGGCACTCGTTCGCCAGGTTGACCTATCTGTTAGGGCCTCGAGGGAACGATCATACAACTGTGAGCCTCCCTCCTGTTCTTCGCCGATGAGGCACTCATCATTCCTGGCCTTAGTTTCTTTGGACACAAAGTCTATATAAGTGAGCCCTCAGTCTCTACTTATGTTTCAGCACGTTATTCAACAACGCGTTCAGTGAGTGGGCGAAACAAACCCCTCTTCGCGATGATTGTATGTTTGCTTCCGTTCATTTGATGGGCTCTTGATAGTTACTTCGACCTGGTAAGATCTTGCTCGCAACTGCTTCTCTTGGTACGTGCTGCCTACATGAGCTATCCTACACAAATTACTCATGTCGCCCTAGGCTTCGCTCTCCGTGAGTAAATCTTCCCATATAGCTCGGGCTTTAGTACCTTGAATATTCTGAACCTCTTAGTAGTCGACATGATCCAAGGGTATGTACTCGGTCATTCGAGCTGGTTACGTTCTTAACGTACGCGAAATCGTAGGATACGTTTCCCGTCGATACAGAACGGCCCGCCGACAGCCGAGAAGGTGCTCACTTCATTAAATTTGATGTTTCTGAACGTACTAACCATGGATCATACACAGCTGTTCATTCCCCTTTCTTTCGCTCTGATCGCAGGTGTCGATATCATTGTCACCTTCTGTCTGTGTTTCTTTTTGTTTCGTGGGAGGCGGGAACAGCAGGACAGGTCAGTGCGCCGAGTTCTGACCGAGGATGGCCATGATCTGTCCATATAGGACGAGAAACGTCCTCAACAGGATCATCCTGCTGACCGTCAACAATGGCATATTCGTGAGGTGGCTTTATATCTCTCGGAACACGGTCCCGTCTTGACGCCATCCTCAGTGCGACAGCATTAGGAGCATTCGTCACGAAGATAGTGTCTTCGTCTCTGATCCTGCCATTTGTGTTCACGTTCTTGTTGAGTAAAGGTGAACGCGGGCCACGGCAGACATACAGATTCATCTCATCTCGTTTCAGCGTACACAAACATGTTTCTTTCAAGGTATCATCTTAACCTTATCCCTGATTTCATCCCTCATGCGACTACAGCTTGAACTCGCGACATGCGTCAAGGGAGATTTTAGAAATGCCCGGCTACTTGGGCACGTCTTCGTCAGAGAGGTCTAGACCGACGTCATACGAGATTCCCGTAATGCCTATTAAAGTGGTGAGCCACGAACCCTTGCTCGCATAACGCCAGTCTGATGTGGCGCACAATGTAGGTCACAAATGAATCACAATGTACAGACGACACGCGCACCGTGCGTACGTATAGGCCAAGAAAGGACTCTATCGGGTATATGCAGGATTCTCGGGAGATAACGGGAACTGCAGTTTGAATTCTGCGGCTTAGTACAAAATAAAGTTTGAAGGCGAACGCGGTACACTACTCCGTATTCTCCCTTTGTTCTAGCTATGACACATTTCAGCGGCCGCTTCGTATGCCAAAAGTTGACCCGCTAAGAAAGTTGATGTAGAAGAATGGTTGGCTTTATTACCGACCGTATGCGATCCGTACTACAGATATCGAATTACCATATTGGGTAATTGCCGACGCGGCGGAACTGCGTCGGGGAGCTGTCGGGGCCCCGCCAGAGCATTTTGAGCCCAAATTTTAGTGACCACTGCGACATTTCGTCATTTCTCCGGTCGCTGTGACCTGTGACCAACGAATTGAATGGAATTACGGCCGTATACGGAGGTTGTCACGAGCTCGAAGCCGTAACTTGACTATTTCCGTAACTATGACTGGTTGCGCGCGTTGTATATGGTCGCGAACTTCACGGTTTTCTCTGGAACACATGGAAAGCACTACTTAAAAGTGGCGTCTGTTTGTGCATATTTAATATGACAGATCCCGTGATCGTATACCCTTCGCTTTTACCACCATGACCAAAGATACAACGCGTCCTGCGAAACGTCCGCGGGCGTCTGACGCGACCGCTGACTCTTATATGCATGACACGACACTTTGGCTACAAGATGGAAATATCATTCTGGTCAGCTCTCAGCCTCAAGCGAAAGGATTTCGCGTACATCGTTCGATTCTTGCCATGTACTCGGAATTTTTCGCAGACATGTTCAAGCTGGCTCGTCCGGAGAAATCCTCTAGTCAGGAGCCCTCTGAGCAGTCGGAGGACTGCACGACGCTACCCTTGGCGGACAACGGTTACGATGTATCCTGCTTCTTGCAGTATCTTTATGTGCCCAAGTGCGACCTTTCCCCATACTCAAACAGTGATGTATTTTGACGCATAGTAGCTATTTTCAGTGCGGAACGCCAACATCTCTCGTCCGGCTGGATGCAATGCTCCGCATGGCCACAAAATACCTATGTCAACGACTTCGCGAGGATGTCATCAAACACCTCACCTTGATGTACTGTCCTAAGTTCACCTCCGAATCACGCAAGCTTCTCCCCGCCCCAGATCTTGTTCCTGAAGGAGACGTCGACACGCATGCTATTACAGCCATTCGCATGGGAAGGTCGTACAACGTCCCTCAAATCCTGCCCGTTGTCTTCTATTACGCGGCTACCATTGATCCAGTTAAATACGTCAAAATTCGGCCCTTCTTGTCATCTGAGGATCAACTCACTCTGATCAGTGGGCGCGCCGAATTGATGGAGGCCATTTTCAGTGAGGCGTGGTGTTGGCTTTTGGACACTGGATTCGAAAACAGTTGTGAAGATGAAGACTGCGAGAGGACACGATGTGATATCATCCGCGCTATTACTCGGCGCGCTGCTCACGCGGTGGACCTTTTCCTACGTGATATGCCTCACCAAACTATCCAGGATCGGGTGGCGTCCAACACCGAGATAGTAAAAGCTGACGAAGTGTGCCCGGACTGTTTTCGTCTTTGGAAGAAAGCGGAATGTGCCGCCTATTCGGCGGTCTGGAACGAATTGCCATTCTACTTTGGATTGAAGCCGTGGCCAAAGAAGTGACCTCAACGATCCAGAATGTACGTTGCGCTTTCTTTCCCTCGTCAAAATAGTCAGCTATGTCTTCTACAGGCTTTGCGCGCTTCCGTTTAGATTCTTAGAGCTGTGAGCTGTGTCTGAAACATGTTTTTGATAGGTAATCACTGCACCGTTTGTATTTTATCGCTTATATTTAGAGCGTACTGTCGCGACATATGGGCGTGCACTGCATGACAGTTTGAATTCATCTATTCGCTGATCAACCCCCCTTTGCTATTGAAGACGCTCACTGGCAGGCGAAATAAGGCGCCGGTAGTAATCTGCGCTTCTCATTGTAACAATCATCAGCAGGATGGTTAACACCGGTACGGCTGGCGTTGATTTCTACCATCGCTGAGCGCTCTTTAGTGACATTGTATTCGTTTGACGTTCTACTGAAGATGAGATGACACTGACATATGGTGCTGATGCTACACCCGACTTCGTCAGCGCGCCCGCCGCCTTGTCAAAATCCGTCAGAAATCCTCTGTTTTACTGCGTACGGCAATGGCTATCCTATCCTACTGGGACAATTGAAGTACGTACTTCCTAGGCAACGCCACCTCCGTCTCGTCTGTCCATCTTTCAGATTACAACTCTGCGGGCTCTTCGGCGCTGGTGATCTCCTGTTTTCTCTCGAGGTATATAAGGGCTATTCTCTGCCAAAATGTTCTTCACAACTTGACTTTCGTTTCTGCGTCTGTTTTGACTCTTCTTACTTCGTTCATTTCCTTTGGCCCGGCGCCTTTTACTTTCTTCTCGACTTATTCCACCACTTGTGAGTTATTCCCTTTGATCTGCGAACGCACACCAAATTTCTCGTCAGACACTGTCATTATGATTACAATCGCCTTTTCAACTCTTCTGGCTGTGTCCACGCTCATGTTAGGGGCCACTGCAGCTCCTCTTTCCATCGGTACGCCGCTTCTTATTCCCACTGTATCACTTTCGCTCATCCGACACAGCTACTCGTTCCGATGGGTCAGTGTCCTTGTGGTACCCTCACTCGTTCGACAGCTGGCACGGCATTTCTTCGCTACACGGCTTCGACAATTTCTATGGAGTCGGAAACTTCGATGGGTCGTTCTTCCACCAACCGACCATCGTTGAGCAAACGGAAGTCGTTTACCGTTCTATCGACATTAAAATCATCCAGCAGAAGCTAGTCGTTCTCCAGGAGATTGCTAAACGGTTCGTACTTCCTACTGTCTCATGAATAACTATTCGACTAACCCCGACGATGCAGAGTAATCACCGAGCTCATCTGCGAAGTCGAGACGCAGGCCATCGTCTTTGAGCAGTTCTCTGCCTCGTTCGCCTCCTTCCGGAACGACCTATTCCGCTCCTCCGGCACGCCCGTGGGATACGACTCTGCTATCGCGTCGCACTTTGGCGACCTGTTCGATGCGGATGGCACTTTGACTACCACCGACCTTGGGTTTATTGGGTCAGATATTGGGAAGCGGCTTGTCGTCCCGTCGGGCTCGAACTGGGATGATGAGCTTTCGCCGTCCATTCTCGCTGGTCTGGAGGACAATGTTTCGTCTGCGCTTACTGGGGTGGGCACGAGCATTTCGTCCGGAATCAACGATGTGCCCACGCCTTCTGTCATTATTGGATCCATCCCCAGCGACGATGGGATTATCCCAGCTCCCGCCATTACAGACGTCGGACTTATCCCGACCACCGACGGCGCGATGATCCCAGTTACTACCTCCACTGACGTCGGTAATACCACTGCCACGGCTGTCGATCCTTCGTTCACAACCGTCAGCGCTGCCGATCCTAGTAGCACTTTTGTCCCCATCAGTGATCCTGCGCTGGCTCCGGGAACTGACAGCGTGACTCCCATTGGAGATATCACCGCGGCGCCTGCTAGCGCGTCCGCTGGTGTTGCTCCCTCAGGCTCAGTTTCCGCGGCTGTGAGTGCAGTTGTCACGGCTAGTGTGTGAACAGAATAGAGACGGTGCTAATATGATTGGGAGTGGAAATGGACTTTATTTCTCGGAGTGGCTCGTAGTACTTAGTCAATCAGGAGATGGATTGAGACATGGACTTCATATACTATTGCGTTATATTATATACCTCGGATAAGGCTATATACTTCTTGGGTATGCCTTGCTCACCAATTATCGGACCGATCGGTCCGCGACATCATCCCCTCTGAAAATCATTTCCATGTTTCTTCTCGCCAAGCACGCGTTCTTCTCCTCCAACTCACGCTTGACCATTCTCGTCGCTTGGGCGCTCACAGACCGCTGATTATCACCCTCCATTCAACGCGTCCATCAGAAACCACGCGTATTGCGCGGCATGGACTCACCGACACGGGCGCTTCACTTCTTGCATCTCACCACCACCATTGTACGTCCAACTCCCCCGTTTCTTCCAAGTGAACTCTTACCCGTAGGCTCCAGAGCAATGGGCGGGACACGCTCTTCACCGCCCGCGAACCCTAAACGTCAACAAATACCATTACCATCGCAGGTCGATGGAGATACTATTTCGATACACCCTCTTTTCTTCTGTCTGGACTTGGCCCTCTATCTACGTCCCCCACCGCATGCACGTGGACAAGTAGCAACAGATCCATCTCTGCCCTCCCTGACACTCGTCTTTGTACGCGCAAACGGAGAATGGGATATATGCACCGTGCATGGCTCCGCAGAGCTCGGCCACGTCGTGGCAGATGACGTTCTACGCGGTATACGCATGCTACTTTCGCGTCAGAGTGCGCCCTGTGCGAACTTGAAGGGACGCTTGGTAAAAATGGAGGACATCACCGATACTTGGGAGCTGGTGCTCCTTTAGGTTTCAACACTTGGACTTTATCAGCATGGATCATCATTGTACAACACCTGACATACTGGACATTTCGGACGCTTCGAACGCTTATCGCTTTACTGTGTTATCACAATCTTTGGGTTTTCTCAAGTCGACAGTTATCTATCCACCACTACGTATTGTATCATCTTCTTCGATTCAGGATATTGTTTTACCTAGACACTGGACGCTGTGGACGCCTGCCTGCTATCACCCTACTAGTAATCGTACTTACTGATATTGCACACATACCAGAGTTCACAAGTCGTCGGTAACTGGCGAAAGATGCGTTGCATGGGCGCTATTAGGACTCAGAACAATCTGGCAGGGTGCCTTCGGACTCTACTTCCGTATCGAAGCTCTGACAGGCGGAGTCGGGCGGCTACTGAGTACTGAGTATTCTGGCACGGGATGATGAAACAGCGACGAGCAGTTTAGCACCACCACCGCCACCGCGGCAGGCATCACTCCAATACCTCCCCGAAGAACTGCTATCCCTCTTCGTTGCCCGCATTAATGACACAACATCCCTCATATCATGTTCGCTCGCAGGTATGATGTCACGCCCGTAACCTCAGCCCTCTCTTGTCACTAAATCCCCAAATAATCGAACGTCGCATCCTCCCCTTCGTTCGCACCTTCGTGGGAATCTGCGTCTGCGAGAATAAATCTTAGACTAAAGATAATCACATTTTTCGATTGTAGACACAACAAATCATGGTCGAATAGGTTCTAGCAAGGGCTGCCTAGCGTGCAGGGCAGCGGCCTTCAACCATATGCTGGTGTCTGTACCGTTCCCCTAGAGCAATGTTAACATTCCGAAAGCCTTCGAAGAAACAAGCACTGACGATAACACTTGCTGGGAAGCCAGCGTCAAATGGAATGATACTTTCCAAGTAGTCTATGTGCTTCCTCGATAAGACAATTTCCAGAGCCTGAACATTGGCCTTTAAATGCTCGATCTTTCGACCGCCGACGATGGGAAATACGAACGGCGTTTTCTGCATCACATACGCGATCGCGACTGTCGCGAGCGGCACTGTTACAACCGAACTTGGCGTGTGATTAAGCGTGCTTACCGGCTGTTATACTGTCGGCTCCGACTTCCTTCGCCACCACCTCCAACGCTCTTGACATCTTTACCTGCGCCTCCGTTCGTTCCCAATTGGGGTCAAAGAGCGTCCTGCCTCTTTCTCCGGTTTCCCTCCGGCGCTCTTCCTCCGCATCGGTGCGCAGTTTACCGGCAGCTAGTACATTCCATGGTGCGAGGGCGATGTTAAGGGACCTAGCCATGGGTATGATTTCCCTCTCGAAAGACCGCTCCATTACGTTCCAATTGCCTTGGTATATACAAAAAGGCGTCTTGCCGTGATCCAAGGCATACTGGTTGGCTTGAGATACAACCCAGGCTGGGGTATCAGAAGCGCCCTGAGTATACATGAGTTCATTCGATGGTCGATATGACGTGGAGAAATGCTTACGATGTACAAAATTTTCCGCTGTAAGACAAGAGCGTGAAGATTGTCCATGACTTCTTTGATAGACGTCTCGAAATCCCACCAATGGATATACAGAAGGTCGATGTATGAGGTGCGAAGTTTCGTCAAGCTGGCGTTGACACTAAGGTGTAGCGACTTGGCACCATTACCGGCAAAGTGAATCTTCTGCTTAACATCTGGTCGAAAGCTCGAAGAGTACTGGGCGAGAAGTAGTAAGTAATCATCACGTTTTCGCACAAGCCGACCTTTGTTGCAATGAAGATCTGATCCCGCACATCTCTCTTCTCCATCCATTCGCCTATGAAAGCCTCCGAGGAACCGTCCTGACTAAGAAGATGACGTGAGATTCATTCGTCGTTGAAGTCGCGTAAATTCGCATACTAAGCGTTAGCAGTGTCGATAAAATTTCCGCCCATGTTGAAGTACGCGTCCAGCAGATTGAAGCTGGACTGCTTGTTCATGGCACCCAACCCCGCGTCTGCCCATTTATCCCCTATACTGAGGCCTCCAAGCAAAGGGAGAGACACGGACCCCCGCCTGAGGCGACAGTAGACGGGACAGCCCAAGTTTCGTGGGTGGGGGCGAAGCGGGAACGGCTAGAGACATCTTGGGCTTTCTTGAATGCTGCAAAGCGTGGTTCTTAAACTTCAGCAAAACCATGCGTCAAGCCCAAGCCGAGGAGAAACGTTGTTGTGTTGCCGAGTGCAGCGCTTGGTCATATAGATGAATCTGCCTGGTCATCAACAATGATAAAAAGACGTGATGTTCGGACGGTCGTACGCTGAATGGGCTGCGCGTGAGTCAGGATAGTACTAGCAGACCCACCCTGTATAATATTAGTAAGAACTTTGCTCGCCTTCTGCAACTCCGAATGAACGGACGTCACTTGCCTGGTCATTGTTGAATGGCAGATCCGGAATAATCTTGGTGGACAACCAGCTTACTGGCGCGCTTTTCCCGGTCAAAGCTTCTCCGATGTGACGTGGACAAGCAGCCTCATGGCCACGATCGGCTAAACAACATGATTGAAAGCAATACTCATCAGAGAGGTTCCGGCGACTGATTATGGCGGAGCGAAGTAGTTGATTAATGTGCTTTCATTCGAGAAGATTCACTGTCTGTCCTGAGCTTGACGCGTTGAGACTCGAGGTGTATTACTTCGGCACGGAGTGGTTTATCATGATGAGGGTCTAAGGACTCCCATTGTGGCGATAGATAATAGTTACACCAGAGGAAATATCCTAGAAAAAGTTAAAATACGTAAATATGTGAAGAAAGTATATTCACTCATGGAAACATCCTGGGTCATCGTTTGCAGAACAGGCAAGCACCGATATGCCCAAATTCCGAGGAGGTTGGTTGTCCGTGGGATAACAATGCCGGCGGCTTTATGACCCTTTCTTCAGCACGTCGACTGGGTGCTTGACAAAATCAACACAGCTCCAGTCCTCTATGATCTCTTGGAGTGTCAAAATACTCGGATATACCGTAGAAGTTCCTCATAAAAGATCAAATCCTTCGGGACTTAATTCAATCTGGACTTCTTTGAACATCGTGTCCGTCGCTTCCAAGACACACAGACATCCTTGGAGACATTTCAGCTCTCTCTCGTTGGCCACATATGGCGAGGGTACTTTTATTGTCAAGCATGAAGTTTTGTGAGTTCCCATAATCTTTCCTTGACATCGCACCTCGGCCAACGAAGTTCTTTCTTGACAGTTCCCGGTATTTAATGAACTCCACCCCGCACTTGATGATCATCCGTAGACTGTAGTCATGCTGCACGCGTTGATGAGTCTATTTTACTTGAAGCCGTTTGATGCGTATAGATTCTCGCCAGCGAAATGTCTGCCCCGCCCAGATGCCTCCCCCATTCACCAGTGGAATGTCCCCACCACCCGATACGCTTGGCGCGCGTTTCTTATCCGCAGTCTGAATACCAGAAGTAGCTCCCGTGCCCGGCTGGAGGCACATGAAATGCCTACCATTGATATACGTTCCTCCCGGAGGTATACGGTCGACAAGGAGACGAGCGATCATGTACGATGAAGAAAGGGAAGAATACTAGTGTCATATCGATGGTTCTGCAGGTATCGCGCACAGCCATAGTGACAAGAACAGAGGAAGACTGGTATGAAATACCACCGCTCTCGAGCGAGGTCACGGTGTCAGGTCTTGCCGTGTAGACGTATGCTAGCAGATGTCTCTGGACATCATCAGTGCCAGCTCAATAGAATGAAGTTTGGTCTATAGCTTTGACACGTTTCGCGCCTTTGGCCACGAGTTTCGACTAATCCAGCGGATTTGAAAACGAAGAACCCGGTTCCTACAGCTGGTCATGATCATCCGGGTGATACTCTAAACACCTTCATGATTCGGCTGATAGGCATTGCACAATTTCCTTTCCCATTGCACACCTACTCTCAAAGGACTGATGGCAGAAGTATCCGTTTCGAGTCCAGCTTGAGCGTTTATTATCGAACATCAACCGACCTTTTCCCGGGTTACGGCAACGCCACCAATCAACGCGACTCAACGTCGCAGTACCGCGTTGATCTTGATATGAACTTCATGTCACCTCAAATATAAACGCGGAAGTAATGCCACTCGCACCTCGGCAGCTGTCCTTCCTCGCCACCATGTCGCCCCCGCATACAACCCTTGGCGCTATGCTCATTGGTTTCATGGTTTCTACTCCGTACGTTCTTTGGACATTTTACTCTACATATTATCCTTTTCAAAGTCGATTGTAGAATCTACGGCATAACGTGTCTTCAGCTGTACCAATACTTCAGTCGGTATCCGAAGGACACGATATGGCTTAAGGTGGCCGTGCGTCCTCTCTTTATACACCATGAACGTTCATCTGAGGGGTGTATTGTATTGTACTTTCAGGTCGCCTCCGTCTGGTCAGTCACACCCGCTTTCGTCTTTTCGTCAAGTTTGAACACTTCGTAGGCTTCTTGAGACCTGCACGCAATGCATGACCTCGCACGCAATGTACTACTACCTGATTCTACATGAGAGCAATGTCGCCGAGTTGTCAACCATCGTCTGGTTTGTCTGTTCGCCAGCTTTGGAGTTAGTCCGCTTCTGATGATAAGGCTCTTTGTAGGAGTCTTCTGGTGCGTGCTTGCCGTACCATCGAGTCAATTTTGAGTCCCCAACGTGCTGCAGGTCCCACCTCTCATCAACGTAGGCATTTAAGATCCTGGCGCTTGTTCTGTTTCTAACTGTGTCTGAACAGGGCATCGAAGGGGCAATTGTCCAGACGTACGTCTGCTGTCCGAATCAAGTGTCTGCTGGATCTCACATCACAGACTACTAGGTTCTTCGCATGGAGAATCTACATCAGTGCGTGATCGCGCTCCTTTAATCTTCTCCTTCCTGATAGCAGCTTGATGCAGTGAGCGATAAGAACGTGCTTCTATTTTCTGTTATCGTGCGTGGTCTAGTAGTCCGATGATTATGCGCACTGCCCTTGAATCTGTTCCAGTGCTCTCTGGCCGTCGCTCAACTGGGTCTCTCTTTCGGTATGCCTTCTTCTGCCTCTAGTGTATTAGTTGACTGATGGTCCATTCTCATGACCGCAGCTGTAACGATTCAAGGGTGCGTCTTCATCGAGAACTGATTGATACTGTGATTCAATCACTCGGATGGCAGATTACGGTTCCCAAACTCCGCAGAGACGCCCACTGGATCCGAACAGGTCGTTTCAGCGTGCTTCGCGATTGTGGCTGCCACCGATATAATCATCACTCTGAGCCTGTGTTATTATCTACACATCCGAAAGTCTGGACATGAAAGGCACGTTATCATGACAGTGATACTTCGCTGGACTAATTAGGTGGTGTATGATAGAACGAATGGTATCGTCAAGAAGCTGGTTGTGATCACAATCAACAACGGAATATTCACAAGTGTCGTGGCTCTTGCTGCATTTGTAACGAACCTAGCGGCTCCTACAACGATGTGGACCTTTGCGTTGTGTTTCTTCTTAGGAAAAGGTTCGCATCCTTCTGTTTCCCCTCCTGACTCGTAATGACGCCATCAGCGTATACGAATTCGCTTCTCTCGAGGTAAGTCCGTCATTGCGCCGTACGGTAGACTTAACTAACAGCCGCGTAGCCTGAACTCCCGTACAACCTCCCGGCATGAATTCGAGAACCCGGCCGATATCCCGCTCACCTCATCGTCGATGGGGCGGAAACTCCGAGTGAGTCCGCGTCAGACTGATACGCGCTTGCGGCGCTCTGATGAGATCGTAGACCGTCACGTCCAACTCCGGGTTCTCGCTGTCTCGGGGAAAGGACAAGGAAAGGGATGAATTTGCGACTGGAAGTGCTGGATTGGGTAACACGACAGGTTATTACAGCCCTGAAGCGCTGTTCATAACACGCGAGGTCGAAACGTTTACAAGCTAGTAGAAGGTAGTCATCGGAGAGAGCTGGCCGGCCTTGGTTTCGAAACCTACGATCAGTCTTGGTATGTCATGTAGACTTCGGAGGTACTACCGTACAGTGTAAGGAATCGTGTTATTATATTTGATCGATGCTTGTAAATTCAGAAGCTTGTCGCCATATCACCGAACTATCACCCTTTTCCCCTCTATAGGTTCCCTCAGCTGCGCCACACTCCTTGCCCATCATTCGTTCGTGTCAGACGGATGTAGATGGCGTTTTGTTTGTCTTTTGTCTTTGTGAAGTGCACATCCTGGGTAAAGATTAGAGAGAACCCAACGGCAAAACATCGCCCTTGTCAACATGGATCAAAGACGAACCTCACTGGACCTTCAGGCGATATATATAACAATACATACTAAATATTTACATACATTCTTCGCATGGACCATTCATGTCACTGAACTCAAACCAGTGGGCTACTTATCTACAAGAACTGCCCACTCATTCTGTACCAGGCGGCAACGGAAAAGGACCATCATAACTCTCCGCGTCACCACCTGGCGGTACCGGGAACGGACCATCATATTCTTCGGACGGACCAGGCGGCGGAATATCCTCCAACTCCCACGACAGGTTCAAAAAGCTCTCATAGTAAGCCTCCACCGAATTCTCTCTGCCACTGTTATCCTTCTTCTCCTCACTGAGAGTGAGATCGGCCGGGTTCACACACAGCGGTGCTTCTTCCTGCTTCAATAATTGAGAAACCAAGAACGACGTGAAAGGTCCGACCTCCTGTTCGGCTTGCGTATCCGGACTTTCTGCTTTCAACTGCGCTCCCTCCACCTCAGGAGCAGCAGCCGATGGCACCGAATCGGGTCCAGATTCAAGCGAGGAGTCCACGCACGGCTCCCGCAACGACCCCGCCGCTGCTGGATCGTCCTCCGAAGGTGATACAGTAGAAGAGTCCTCGCGCATAAGCGAAGCCTGGATCACAGATACCCCTGCATCGAGTTCTTCAGCCTTGTGGGTAGGAAGGGGCGTGTTCCAGTGTTCATTCCTAACAGTGATAGTCGTCGGCTGTGGGTACGTGTACGCACCACTATAATAATGTATCTGACGGTCGGCTTCGTCCCAGACTAATGATGGCGAAGAGGATGGGGCGTGTAGAGGAAAAGAATATAGCTCGTCGGTGGTAGTTGGACGTCCACTCCCAGACGAGAAGCTGGGAAAACCTGCAGAGATTTCACGGTCGAGCGTTGCAACGGGGTCATGTTTCAAATCAGCGTGATCCCCCACAATGCTCGGAAGCATGTAGGGGTAATGAAGGTGACTCGGGAAATGCAGATCTGGATATGCCTCTTCGTGGGCATGATGATATGGATGGAAGGGAGTCGCTGCCCTGAGATAGTCGTCCGCTTGCCATTGGGCTGGGACAAGGACGAAGCGCGATGACGCCTGAGATTCTTGAGACTGGGCTTCTTCGTATAGATCGGGAGCGCTGAGCCTTGAAGTCTGGCGTTGAACCGTATATTAGAATATAGACTTGCCCGCGTACAAAGGAGTTCATTACTTACCGAGGGTTCACCCTGAGCCCGTCCAACCTGTTCGCGGGCGGAGGCATGCCTTTGGCGTCTCGCGCGCAACCTAATCTTCGAGTCACTGCGCTCAGATGCCTGGCCTGGTTTCTCGGAATCTGCCGGCCTGTTCCTACTGTTGTAAAGCGCGAGGAGCTGGAGGATGCACTTCTTGTAGGAGTACTGCTCCGCTTCGTCCATATGGTTTTCCCATATTACTTTCAGCATCCGACGAGTGACGCGTTTATGTGTCTCTGTAAGCAAAAGCGCAAGCGGAAGCCGACCAAGACTTGCTTCCTGTTCCAACCAAGTCCCAACGATGCCTCTGTTTCGCACGATGTAAGGGACGGTCGGATCGTTTCTAGGGGGAGGAAGGGAAGATGATTCATCATAAAAATCGCTTGAGGGTTCGGGGGCATAGAAGCCAAACAACGTTGAAAACTCTCTGTGATTGTGTAACTGATCAGCATTGGAACGAGAGGAAATATACTGAAAACTTACTTATCAGCAATGAGGCGACTGACGAGTATAAAAACATCCAGTGCTACGCCTTCTTCGGATTGATAGATAACCTGTGTCGGCTTCGGGATATATTCCAGCTTACGACGTTTGTTACTGCGCTGCGGCGAAAAAGATTGCGCGCGCTTGGGCCGACGCTTTTTGTCGGGGATATGTGAAGTATGCTTCGGCTCTATGAGCAACAATCCTTCCCGCTCGCCCTTTCGGCGTTTCCTCTTCGGATGCGTGTGCGAAGACGAGTTTTCAGGAGAAGGAGACCGAAGACGTTTATGCGAAAGTCGTGGAGGCGGAATGAACTCCTCGCTGGGCGGGGAGCCAAGGGATAAATCGGGACGTTCATCTTCTCCGTCAGCGTCTTCCGATACATGGGCCGGGGAAGGAGAACGAGGGCGTTTGCGCGTTTCCGAATTATGTGGGTGGAGCGCTTCAGCATGAGGCTGCTGTTGCGCAAGATCGCCCGGTGAACCACGAAGAGGTAGCGACTGAACGCTCTCGTCGTGCCGTACCCGAACACGCTTCTGATGGCGAGGATCGGAGGACAAATTAGGCGGGGAAGGCGACCGAAGTCTCTTCCGCGAGGCCAGTATCTTCTCGTTGGGAGACGACCTAGACATTGAATGCAATTAGAGATGGTGCAGGTATCCGCAGAGTACTCACATAGTATGGACAAAAAGGAGAGCAATGTGGGACCATGTAGGGCACAGTCAGCCTCTTTTATACAAGGCAGCATCCACATTTCGACAGGTTCCGACAAGTTATTTGCCGTCATGATATGGAATGATTTCGGGTACGAGAAATGGAAGAGTTTGGACTGTGTGGGCGTTAACAGAGTGATGGCACCGTTTCTCCTTCAGGTCTGGTAGCGAGGAGATAGGCGATCAATTTCCCGGGCACATCGAGAGCGAAAGACACTAGCGCAGGACGCGTCTCAGGTTTAAACGTAGGCGAACAATGCTATACTGTCCTGGTGAGATTAAACTTTCTGTTGTCCTGGAGTTGGTTGAAGCCGACTTTGTAAAATGTCAAAGGGTGATACCAAGGCTCAATTGGACGTTGGATCCGGATATGTGACCACTCTTTCATTTGACGGTGGCGCAAGGTCGAGCTGAAGCTGGTGATGATTGTGGTTGGAAGGAAATGGAGTTACCCTAACCTTAAGCCTTTGATTTTTGCTTAGCTCGGGTCCACGTGACCTCAGACGCGTCCTGGTCTTTTGGAGGCGTCCAACGACCCAGATACATGTTTTTCATGAGCCTCAATGTATGCAGAGCTTCTCTGGCGGATGAACTATCCGGCCTGCGGCCCTTGCCCATACTGCATTGTGCTTTGCTCCCTCGCCGCTACATTTGTCTGCTTCCGGATAGACTTGGTATATTCGCTAAGTAACATGTGAGCGTCACGTTAAAGTCCGAAGATAAACAGCACTTCCCAGTCCGTGCTTGACAATCACAGCTAAACAGTTTTAGCATTATCCGTCGTCACACATTCCCGGCCCGGATTTTTGAACCGAGACCTTCAACAAGCAGCTTTCATGTTCATTCAGTCCCAGTATCTTCAAAGAAAGCGACTCTGCAGAGGCTTCATCCAGTCAACTTCGATATCTCTTTGCTGAACGCTGAATATTCGCCATCGGCTATTATCTCCGAATGCCGACGGCATTTCGCACTTATCATCAGGATTGCGTTATCTCTTTCGTCAACAACTCTCACATCGACGTCCATGTCGATATTCCCAGGAAAGTACGAGGCGCTTCCGACCTACGTCAACGAGGACGAGAAGCCCAAGCCTGCCAAAAAGCGCTGCATTGCTCGCATTCTCGCTGCTACAATCCTGCTTGTCATGCTGCTCACGACGTCGGCGCGCTTTATCTCGCGACGAGGACTGTCTGGAATCTTTGGCATGAGATGCCACCACTCTACTTCCTTTAATGGTCTGCCTACGCATTATACACTGCCTTCAGGCGACAAAATTCCGTCTGTAGCACTTGGTGCGGCATGTCTTAGTCGTTTGAGTCAGTTACTAATCAAATGGCAGGTGTATGGAAGGCAGGTAAGGACGAGGTCGGCCGAGCAGTCAAGGTAATAAGCGACGCAGATGCCTTCTATTCTCTCTAATTGAATTACAGACTGCTCTGGATGCCGGATACAAGCACATCGATGGAGCGTGGGTCTATAGAGTATGTGCTTACCACTTGGGATAACTAACAAACGTATTGACGTTGCTAGAATGAAGAGGAAGTCGGCCAAGCATTGGTCGAATCTGGCGTTAAGAGGGAAGATGTCTGGCTTACATCCAAGGTATGTCCTCTCGAGCAACCACCTACTCTTACTGAACGTCACTCAGCTCTGGAATATCTTCCACGCCCCAGAAGACGTTGAAAAGGCCCTTGACATTTCTCTCAAAGCGCTCGGCGTTGATTATCTTGACCTCTACATCATCCACTGGCCGCTCGCCCTGAACAAGGATGGTTCGGTATACGACAAAGAGCTCACAGAGAACCCGTATCCTACTTGGAAGGCCCTCGAGGAACTGGTCGACAAAGGCAAAGTCAGGAATATCGGCCTCAGCAAGTACGTGCCATAATTCTCTCATTCTTGTTACGCGCCGACGCCTTGCCAGTTTCAGCATTCGTCGCATGCAGAATCTTACCGCCAATCCGCTCAAATACCAGCCAGCCATCAATCAAGTTGAGATCAACTTTTGGTTCCCTCAAGTCGAATTGCTAGAGGTATATCTTCTTCGCTTTGCAAGTATTTGTGAACTCATTTGCGAAACTAGTGGGCTAAAGAAAATAATTTGCTCCTCGAAGCGTATTCTCCTCTTGGCTCGGACGGACGCGTCGGTGCATCACTCGGTGTACCGGAAGTGAAAGAGATTGCCGCTGAGCTCGGTATGACACCTGCTCAGGTTATCATCTCCTGGCACGTCCAGCGTGGGGTATGTCCTTTCTCTTCCTTCGATAAACATAAGTAGCTAACCATCACGCCACCAGACTGTCGTTCTTCCCAAAAGTGTTACGCCCTCTCGTGTCGTAGAAAATCTGCACAGTGAGCTTCCTTCCCTTGTTGAAGTGCAACGATCAATGACCTGTCGACTCGTAGTAACAAAACTGCCTGACCACTTGTTTGAGAAGCTGGAGAACGCGGCGCGTGCGCACCCACCTCAAAGAGGACTAAACCCGAGCAAGGGCTGGGGCCTCGATTTCGATATTTTCGATTAAAAGAAATGTGTACGTCGTATGAATGAAGAGCGAGGTGGCCATCAAAGATTCAATGTAGTCGCGTGATTGACCGTGGGGGAATGACAAGAATTTCCCTGTTAATGGTGACATGCTCTAGATCCTCTCATAAACCTACGCCACCATAATCATCACCTCAAATATGCCACGTACGCCCTCCCCGCCTCTTGTCTTCGGCGTTCGGCTTCAACGCACATTGGCTAACCTGGAGGCGGCCTCCGTCAAACAGATGAATTTACATCGGGACGAAGAGCTTCGGGCCAAGCTCGAACACGCTCGGCGGAGCATTCGCAAACGCAAAGGGCTGAGCCTTGGACTCTTGGTGGTCGTCGTGGTCGTCGTTGTTGTATGGAAGACCGTGGTGTCCAAGAGAAACCCCAATGATTCGGGGGAGCCAGTCGATGATTTTATGCATCTTTGGAGCCATTAGGAAGACAGCAGTATGGCACTACAATGTACAGTCCGAATGCAAGAGACGTGATTTCCAGGCTATTTATCCCGTGACGGCACTGCCAAACGAAAGACATTTGTGTCTTTAATAGTATGAGAATTATGTCCTCGGTTTCCACGAGGCGCATCAATGACCGAAGGCAGTGGGCAATGCTGGGGCAATGCATTCGCGTGATTGTCCTGACCGTGGGAGATACTTGACAAGAATCACCTCGTTAATTGATGTTATATATTTGCCAAGAAGCCACATCATATCTCAACCTCCACGTCCATCATCATCACCGCAAACATGCCACGTACGCCCTTCCTCCCCCAGACCTTCAACTAACTTCTCATCTTTGACCAGTGCCTACTACCGAACCCGAAGAAGACAACGGTATCGCGTTGCTTCAAAGCACATTCACTACCCTTCGCGCGGAGAACACGTCTCTCAAGCAGAGGAACTCGAGGCGCGGGTTGGAGAGCTTCAGAGAAAGCGCAAGGGGTTGATCCTTGGACTCTTGGTGGCCCTCGTCGTTGTTGTAGCATGGAGCACTCAGAGCGAAAGGCGAGGCTTTGGGCTGCGTCCTGACGGAAGGCTGTATGTGCCCAAGAGAAGCCCCAATTATGCGGGCGAGCCAGTTGATGATTTTATGCATCTTTGGGGCCATGATTAGGAAGATGGTGGTGGGGACGACTCTTGTGTATGGCATTGATGCGAATCGAAGTAATTTCTGTGGATTAGTCTGACGAGTGGAAGGAGGTAAGTATTTGAGGTCTAGATCTTTTGTGCCAAGGTAATTGCCGTATATATTTCGGTTGAAGTCCCGCCACGTTGTCGCTGTCAAGGTCTTCTAGCCGACGTTATGCGGCGACTTGAACACAGTACAGTAATTTCCACCTGTTCTCGACGACCTACGAAATCTTGGATACTTGTTGAGTACTAAAGCAAAGCATTTCGGGACGGTCTACTCATTAACCGGCGTATTACTGCGGATGGGCTGCCAACTGTCTTCGATTGAAGTCGAAGGCAAACACTCCCCAACAGGGGGCTTCGATTTCCTAGTACCCCTCAAAGAAACGTTTGACTGCTACTTCGACAAAGGGATACTTTTGGTACGCACATTTGCCTCTGCTCGTTAAGTAGTCCTCTTCCTCGGCCTGCTAGTAGCACGCGCAGACTCGAAAATGCCACCCAACACTACCGAATTCTGGATTGGCCTGCCCCCGTTCCTTTTCCTTGTCAAAGGGGGTAGTCGTCCTACATATTACGCAGAAACGCATACAACGCTCGTCGACCTCGCTCGCCTATACACTGATGGCCCATCGATTGCTGTTGGGGAAACGATCGAGGTGCGACAATATGAACATTCTCAAAAGCTTCACAAAATTATGACCGTGTGCTGGAACCTGCTCAATCTAAACACTATGCCTGACTTTTGATCCTACGTAGCACAAAACATTTCGCGCAAACGTACACCGGCTACAACAAGGAAGACCATTCACCATGCAGCGCTCGGACACACGGGTATGAGCAGAGGTTAGGGCAAAGTCCGAAGTCTGGGGATCAGATGGACCGGACTTGCTCAAGGAGATGCAGGCTGCCGCTGAACGTTCCATGCGCGAGCGATATCGATCGGCAAGTCCAGCGCGCTCCTACATCATGATTTCTTCGGATGAGGAAGAAGATGATGGCGCACAGGAGCCAGGCGGACGTGTATATCGGACACCCTATACTGGCAAGCGGGAGCCGACTCCTGAAGTAGAGCTTCTTGCTAAACCTTCACCTACACCCGCTCGCAGGACAAACGCGAGGACTCTTAGGAATCAGGCGCGAGGTGTGGCCGGGACGAGTTCTGTCCCTTCGCAGACTTCCAGTGATTCGCATCCCACTATCCGTCATCCTCGTAGTACCATCAAAGCAGAATCAAGCGATCACGTTCTCACCCCCCCTCCCACCGATTCTGCCATTTCTAACGCGCGTGGAGTTCCCCAACAAAGAGCTCCCGCTCCGCTGCCGTGAAGTAGAGGTCCTCCTACCTGCCTCCGCCAAAACTCTTGTTGGGGCGGGAAAGCGGAATACTACTGGTCCTGTAAATGTTTTAAATCAGAAGCTGCCATCGCATCGACGTCTGCTGATACGCCTGCGACTCCTAATCCCTTAGCCACTATGCAGTCGGGTTTGTTCTCCTCTTCCTCTCACCGTAGAGAAGCGAAGCCCCGGCGAGGACGAAGCATTTCGTCAGAAACTAGCATTGATGCCCCTCCTCTGACTCGTCTACGTGTGTCTTAAGAGCAGACCCGGACGCAAACTCCTCTCTCCGAGCTCTCAGCCCTTACAAAGTCATCCGATAGTACCGGGATTTCTGACTCGGATCTCCCTGTGGATTGCGTCAATTTACCCGTGACCACTCTACTCAAGTGTGGCGTCCATGGGGAGAAGTTGTACAAGATATTGTTGGGTCGGAGAAAGGTAAAGGCTGAAACACCGGTATGTAAAATCACTTTTGGCGCCAACTTGAAGTGTTGTTACGGTTATGCTGATTGTGCTTTTCTGCAGTGCGGTCAGTGTGTAAAGAAAGGCAGGACTTGTTTCATCGGAAGGTTTAATAAACGTGGCAGGCCCACGAAGAACTGTATATACTGTCAGTCTTATAGTGTTAGCTGTTCACTAGGTGGCTGAAATCATGGAAAACGTGAGGCGTAGCGAACACTTGTCACTAGTACTACCTTAACAATGCTGTATGTTCCAGATACCACTGTAATTCGAAGTTGTAGTATAAACTGAGCTGCGTGTGTAGAATGGTCGTAGTATCCAGCTATCATTTGAAGTTCGGGATACATTACTGCTAGCCGAATGGTGAATGAAACCCTTCTCACAGGCAACTGCTGATTCCTGAACTTCACGCCCTCATAGATTTTTGTCAACACGTCATAAAACCGCTCTCCAATTCCAAGATTTCGCAAAGAAATGTGATCATAACTTGTAAGGACATACTCATAGCCTACTGTTCATAACTAACAACGGCATAAACATCGTTCATTATCTACTTTCGAGTCACCACTGATCTAGCGGTACATCACTCCACCGCCAACCAGGCTTGTCCTCCGCAAGCTCCTGCCAATCATCATCCAAAAGAACCGGCCTCACGTCGACCTTCAGATTCAACGTCGCACACAGGTACGCAATCTCCTGCCTCTCCCAGCTGATATCAGCGTTCACCGTATCCGTTCTCAACATCAAGGTCTTTAACGCCTTGCACTGGTTAGAACGCTTGACCTCGCCAACCTCCACGACGACATGCATTATGTCGGAGGGATCAACGATAGCTTCCAAGGTTTCGACGCCCTTGGGCAGTATACGCATAAAGTCGTGGGAGTCCAACAACAGCTCGCCCGGAGCACCGAAATGCACAACATGACAACCACTCCGCTCAAAGAACTCCTTTACCATCATCTGATCACGGTCGTCGGTGGCGTTGTTGACAAAAAGACGCTGGACACTCGGCGTGTGCACGAATGGGAGAAGATCAACGTCAATGTGCAGATCGGTGACGGAGGTGTAGGTGTGCATGGGGAGTGGATCGGTCTCGTCGTAAGTGGATTTGAAGGTGCGAGAGGCGACGAGGCAAAGGACCTGGATTGTCTGGGACGATTCCAAGAGGCGGAAAGCTGCCACATCGTTGATGCGGGCGTGCAAGTGCGTGAGCTGCCGAAATGGGATGGGACCGGCGGCGCAGGGATATGGGAAAAGTCTGGCGCGTCTAAGATTCGGAGCGTCGAGGTTAATGGAACTGCTGTTCACGGTCCACGGTTGTCGTGGGCTAAGGATCGTGAGATCTTCGAGGTAGGGAAGGGCAGGGAAATTTAGATGATGTGCTATGCGGAATATGTAATGGGGATCGCCGCAGATGCGAATGTGCAGTCCACGAATGCGCGACGATTGTTTCCGAAGTAGAGAGAGAAGGCCCTTTGAGTTGTACTCGTAGGTGTACGTGCCGCTAATGTAGTTCACGAAGACATTCAGAGGGCGCGCTGCGTTGCAGTCGAGGTGCATGTAGAAGCGTTCGAGTTCTGCGGGCACGGAGACGGGAAAGCGAACGGACAAGGAGGACCAGAGGCCGGTGAAGCTGATTATAGCACCGCGCCACATATAGCACACGCGCATAATCTGCCAACGGGCGCAAGTAGGGTCGTACGTGTCGTCGTCGCCAGAAACGCAGTAGGCGAAGATGTGGATGAGGGTATCGTAGGGGATCCTGCGAATCGGTGCAATAGATGCTACTCGTATGTCGATAATTCTCTGAAGACGATCCGCCTGCGATTGGAGCTCCCGCATTGTCGTCGTGAACTTGTGCTGCTTCGCCACCACCAGGCAACTCTGAATATCCGACATGGCCTTTGTCGATTCCTGCACAACGTAGGCGATGGCCCTAGCTTGATACGCGGTGACAGGAATGTTGGCGCGAAGCATACAATGCAGGAGCTCGTCTTCAGAGGACGCGGGGGCGCGCAGCGTTAAGAGGGTGGAAGATTGGAGTACAACAAGGGAATCAGCATCGCTCGTGTCTGCCTCTAAAGTATCCTCGGACATAGGATCGTCACGAGATGTGCTGGTCATTTGCGCCGCAATGATGCGCGCCGACGCTGGACATAGACTCGCCGCAATCAACGCTGCCACGCCGTTTAGAACGATGTTGGACATTCCGGTAGGGTGGAGTGGCAAGGAATGTGACAGGGAAGCGAATGATTTCAGGGATACTTGAATGAATTTATAGTGGCATTACTTATGTTCTTTGTTCAGCTTTGGCCACTGACCAAGGCCAGAGCAAAGGACCAGAAGAGGTGGACCAAGCCATTGCCAGACACGCAGGGCATTGACCAAGTACCTTGGACCTTTGTACTCGATGATTGAACAAAGTTCCCGCCATAACGGGCAAGTAATACAATGGGCGCGGTCAATTGACGCTTGATAGGTTGGACGGGAGACATACACGGTACACTTTTGGCGAGCATCAGACTCCTGTAAGTGTTCGTTTAAGTGTAAAGTCCTAGAAGCTCTGCTTGCCTTACCACAGTTTTCGGCGGTCTAATGGCGTGTTCATGAGCGGATGCCATTGATACTTGTCGACCCATGCCTGAGCCAGACTGGTAGACGGAACAGACAGTGTTGCTCTCTGTGGTCCGGCGGCGAGACACAGCTCTAAAAAATCCCCTGCAGTCGACAGCTAACAGACCTGTCGGATAATGTGTATCGTCGCGTCATCTGGGACTAATCTGCATAAATAATGTCGAACATAACTGAAGACGTAAATCGACCCGCCTTTCCTACTTATAGATTCCTCTTCTTGTTGTCTCAGTCCGAGAACACGCCTACACTAAGCAGTCACTTCACTATAACGATACCAGGCTACCGACTAGCGATGCGTCCTCTAAATTGGAATGCTTAGATATGCGATCGGTTAAGAGGAGTTACTTCAGTAAGCAGTAAACAAATATGAAAGATGCGCACATCAAGCAACTCGTGTGCTTGTCATTTCCATTGCGTAGTGGCCTGTTCGCCCTGCCTTTATTTTCGCTACCAATCCTAGAAGTGGTTTTCTAAGGATATCAGTGAAACATTAGCTGAGTTGCCGCTGGCGCGTCCATCCCGCAATACATGAAATGCCGTCTCGTTAACGCTCCGGCAAAGCCGTCATGCTACATCTACTCAAACATACGACACACCTGCAAGCTAGCTGAAAGGAGATTGTCAGTATCGATCTAAAGACTCAAAGGAGCGCACCAACGTGAGGGGTCAACACAGCGACGGTGCCTATGACACCTATAACGCTTTCAACGCAGGTCTCCCGCACCGGTGCTCATTCCATGATACCGTCTTCCTCCAGCCGCCGCTCTACATATGCATATCGGTTTGCTGTTTATACACATGTCCAAAAACTCACCTTCAACATCCGTGGCCAAAATCCCTTACGACTCAAATAAGAGCGAAACCTGGGCATGTAGCAGCTCCAGGAATATAATTCAATATGCCCCTTCAAAATAGGGATGTGCGCCGTACCGTTACGGGTACGGCCGTAAGTTGCCCACCTGTTATGAATTGCCATATTTTCACATTTTCACATCTTATCATATCTTATCGGGGGCTTGTCTTATCAACCAACGGACTGTTTCATCATCTGTTTCATCACCGATCATACTCCTTTTCATTACCAAAGCCGTACTCATGTCGGACATACGCCCAACACATGATGACATCATACATGCCGATACCTCATGGACTTCCTATTGTATACACACCACCAACACTCGTAGCACACATGGTTGTTTCAGTACTATTACTTACATGCAGTTACCACTCGTATTTAATGGTTTCACGGGCTAGTAGCATACAACACTAGGTCAAGGGCATGGAGTTAACCCTAGCGGAAACATGTATGGACAAGGAGTCCCAAACACAGACTTACTAGTATATAAGCAGTAGCGTAGCATCATTGTACTTTAGTTCCGATCTCGTTTATACACCTGGCCTAGCCTAGTTCTACGAACGCAAACACTTTCTTCCCTGAGTCTCTCTGTGGTACCTGGTTTAGTCACGTGGCTATAGTCAGTCGCTAACAGAAGATCGGAACTACTTTCTACCACCTACCACACATCCCTGATTGTCGATCAGCACTTCGCTGTTTGATCATCGCACATTCCCCCATCCCCTTTCCTGTTTACAGATTGACGGAATCCTAATCCCAGCGCACGTCCGCATATGTGTGTATTGGTCCCAGTAGTGCCGGCTAACAGTTAGAGATAACTGCCTGGGGTGCTGGAAGTAGCCGCTCTCACGAGAACAAACTTTTGGCAGTTGCACTTCAGTGGGCGCTGTTTACGGGTCAACCCCCGTTCCCAGGAAAACTTCGGCTTACCTCACACCAGAGGGACGTCGGCTGGGCAATTGCGAACTTGTGACGAGCTCTTGGGCTCCGTAGATACGTAGTCAGTAGTCGGTAAAATAGCGTAGACAGTTACGATACCTACCTACTTTACTTACCTTACGATACACATTATCATTCCCCACCCTAGCAAGTCCTGGATTCTATTTCAGATCTAGGTAATTCCTCCTTATTCATCCAAACCTCTATTCCCTCACCCGTTTCATCCAAATCCGCATCACCCATATCCCCACTATCACCCTTTCACTCTCCGATCTCATCACCCCGATTCATCATGTCCAACGAAGCACCCAAAACCGCTCACCACGCACCTGCTCATCACGCCAATGCCAAAACCAAAGGCCGATCCCTTGTCAACAAGCCTTATGACTATGACGGGACAAGGCCAAGTACAAGAGCTGGTGGCGATTGATGTTCACATACATCCGTGACAAGAAGAACAACCTCACATCTGACTCCGAAAGGATTGATGTTGTTCTCTCCTACACCCGAGGAGATCATGTAGATGCATGGGTCCAGAACTACTCGGACCAGAACTTTGACGAGGAAGAAGAGGAATGGACAGTCTCCTGGATGAAGTTCAAGGGAGCATCTGAAGGAACAATTTGTGGACTCCAACCTTGGCAAGATGCACAAACCAGATTGAGCGGTTGCGCCAGGGGCAAGACACCGCTCAAGATTTCTTCCAGAAGTTTGAGGTTCTGCCGGCGGAATATCGAAGGATGACGCATATGTCGTACGACTTCTCGAGACCAATGTCAACGAGAAGATCATCGACCAGATCTATGGCAGCCGAGACGGGTTGCCGGTGAAATACAAGGATTGGAAGGCACAGATTATTCAGATCAATCAGTGTGGAGAAGGCGGATGGCGAGCAAAAGGCCCGGCATGCAGTCCCGGCCCCAAGCTCCGCAGGCGGCTATATCGAGAGCCAATCTACAAACCCACCCCCAACGCCAATCACACAACGAGATGCCACTGGTGTTACCTATGGAGGAGCCGGCAGGCCGATGGACATTGACAATGCACGTCAAAGAGGACTTTGCTTCAGCTGTGGTGAACACGGCCACATCAGCAGGTTCTGTCCGAAGAAGGGTCGACCCCAGACGATTCGGGGCTATGGACCGAAATGAACGACGAGGAGAAGAAGAAGTTGGCCGAAGAGTTGGGTTTTGCGAAGCTCCCGCAGTAAATGCAGTCCTGCCGGAGCAGTCATCAAGGAAAGGGTTGTCAGATGCAGAGTCTATTTACAGTACGGGTACTGAAACATCTAAAATATTATCGACGACTTTACTAACAAAACCTGCAAAAGAAAGATTTGAGCCAAATACGCCCAAGTGGATCGCACAACGGCTAAGAGAGGACAAAGTGTGAGAGCAGTGGGAATTTTGAGAGCATGGATGCCGGAGTGGAGAGAGAAGCGACAGAAGAGAAGGTGATGGTGATCAGAGCGTTGACAAAGGAAGCTGCGGTGGAAGTTGTGACGGAGTTGAAAAAGTCGAGGAAGTACATCCGGGGAACAAAGGGGCAGGACATGAAACTCCGAGTAACCATAGAGAGCGTACACACAGGCTCTGAATGGGAAATGAGTGCCCTTCTTGACAGTGGAGCAACGGGTTCTTGCATCAATAAAGAATTTGTCGAGAAGAACTGACTCCCGATCAAGGAGTTACCGGTCAAGCTCCCTGTCTACAATGCGGATGGAACCCTAAATGAGGGAGGGGCAATCAAAGGTTTTGTGGAGGTCCGGATGAAGATTGGTGATCACGCTGAAAAGATTGAGTTGGCTGTTACCAATCTTGGCAAAACAAGTATCTTTTTGGGGCTAGATTGGCTACGATATCACAACCCCACGATCAACTGGACGGAATCCACGTTGACTTTTGATCAATGCCCAGACTGCTGCGGCTATCTACCTGAGTATGACTTGCCAGAAGATGAAGGAGAAGATGTAGAAGAGAAACTGGAGGAGGGAGAGCAGTTGTTTTGGATGGACTGGGATAACTATTGCAAAAGCGGTGAAAAGCTGAGATCACAACAGCCTTCATCCGCGCTGCACCTTACATCAAGGAATTTTCCGATGTATTCAGCAAGCGGACTTTGACAAGCTACCGGAGCAAAGACCCTGGGATCACGCAATAGAACTCACGCCTGGTTCCAAACCGGTTGACTGTAAGGTCTATCCCCTTAGTCCATCTGAGCAGAAGGCATTAGACGAGTTCTTGGAGGAAAACATACGCACGGGACGCATACGGCCATCAATCTCACCCATGGCGTCGCCATTCTTCTTTGTCAAGAAGAAGGACGGAAGTCTTCGGCCCGTGCAGGATTATCGGAAATTGAATGACATGACAATCAAAAACCGATATCCCTTGCCATTGATCCAAGAACTTATGACAAGCTGAAGGGAGCGAAGTGTTTCACAAAGATGGATGTCTGATGGGGTTACAATAACATCCGGATCAAAGAAGGTGATGAGTGGAAAGCGGCGTTTAGAACAAACCGAGGCCTGTTCGAGCCCTCAGTTATGTTTTTCGGACTTACAAACTCGCCGGCAACTTTTCAATCATTCATAAATCACATTCTGAAGGAGTTGATTGATGAAGGACATGTTATAGTATACTTAGACGATATACTTATCTTTACAAACACTTGGAGAGCACAGACAGATTGTACAAAGGTATTAGAGATATTACGAGTAAATAAGTTGTATTTAAAACCCGAGAAATGTAGTTTTGAGGCACATATGTAGATTACTTGGGAGTGATTGTTGGCGGAGGAGAAGTGAAGATGGATCCGGCAAAAGTGGCTGTTGTGAAGGAATGGAGGGAGCCGACGAAGAAGAAGGAAGTACAGTCGTTCCTGGGCTTCTGCAACTTCTACAGACATTTCATTTGGGGATTTGGGGAGTAGGAAGCCGTTGACATTGCTAACCGGGAAGGGTGAATGAGTTTGGGGAGAGGAACAGCATGAGGCGTTTGAGGAGCTGAAACGAAGGATGACGGAAGAACCCGTCCTGATTGTACCACGCACGATGGCAAGTTTTGAGTCAAGGCGGACTCCTCAAACTATGCAAATGGGGCTGTTCTTTCCCAATTTGTTGACGGGAAATGGAGACCAGTGGCTTTTTGATCTCGCGCGTTAAACGAAGTTGAACGCAACTACAAGATCTACGACAAGGAAATGATGGCTATCATGGACTCAATTGATGACTGGAGGCAGTATCTTCTAGGAGCAACGGAGACGGTGGAGGTTTTTACCGATCATCAAAACCTTCAGTACTTCCGGAAACCATAGAAGTTGAATCGGAGGCAGGCGAGATGGGTTACGGTGTTGGCGGAGTATGACATACAGATGATTCATAAGCCGGGCAGGACAATGGGAAAGCTGATGCCTTGTCAAGGATGACAGGCCTTGAGAAGGGGGAAAAAGATAATGAAAATATTGTTTTGCTCAAGCCAGAGTTTTTTATTTCACAAATTCAATTTTCTTTACATACAGTAGATACACCGGAGGACGAATTACTTAACAAAATCAAACAAAGAAAAGGAAACAAAGATAGATACATACAAAAAGCATTAGAAAACAAAGAAAAAGGATGGGAAGAGAAGGAAAATGGACTTATTATGTGGAAAGATCGTATTTACATACCGAAGGACAAGGAATTGCGAGGAAAAGTTATTGGAATGCATCACAATGCACAGCTTGCAGGGCATCCGGGACGATACAAGACCCTTGAATTGATCACACGCACCTATTGGTGGCCAGGAATCAGCCGAGACGTCCGCGAATACGTGGAAGGGTGTCAAAAATGCCAAGTTACAAAGTCGCATTGCAGAAAGCCGGCTGCACCCCTCCATCCTATAGATGTACCAAGCGAACCATGGGAGAAAGTTGGGACGGACATGATCGGCGAGTTGCCGGAGTCGGGAGAATACAATGCGATCAGCACGTTTGTGGATCATTTCACAAAGCAGTTACATATTATACCAACACACACCACCCTGATGTCGGAAGGCATGGCTCGTATTTACCGTGATCGCATCTTTCCCATACATGGATTATGGCGGCAGATGATACATGACCGAGGGCCACAATATCACTCACGCTTCATGAAGGAGTTGTACCGGTTGCTGGGCATTGAAGGAAATTTCACAACAGCGTATCATCCACAGGCAAATGGGCAAACGGAACGGCTGAACCAAGAGATAGAACATTTCTTAAGGTTATTCGTCAATTACCATCAGAACGACTGGCATGAATGGTTACCCTCTGCCGAATTTGTTTACAATGATCGGGTACACTCGGCAACCAAAGTCACTCCGTTCTTCACAGACATGGATAGACACCCCTACAAAGGCACCACTCCAAAAACGGCATCGAGAAATGAGACTGCGCAGGAGTTTGCCAACGGCATGAGGAAAACATGGGACGAAGTGGGGTCAGCATTGAAGATGGCAAAAGAGGACATAAAACGGTTTTATGACAGGAAGCGGACAGAGGCAGTAGAGTACAAGGAAGGCGACAAAGTATGGCTGGAAGGGACAAATCTCAGCACGGACCGACCTATGAAGAAGCTCGATGACAAACGCTTTGGGCCGTTCAAAGTGATCAAGAAAGTCGGGACGAGTTCTTACAAGCTCCAGATCCCTCATACATGGAAGAGCATCCATCCCGTGTTCAATGAAGCCCTGCTGACGCCTTATCACAAGCCCCAGTTTCTGACACAACCCCGGGACACGTGTCCACCACCTGTGCTGGAAGGTGCCGAGCCGGAATGGGAGGGTGAGAAAGTGGTTAATTCCCGGACATACCGCGGAGGTTTCCAGTACAAGGTTCACTGGAAGGGTTATGGCACACACGAGCAGACCCGGGAACCGGCATGCAATCTTAAGAATGCCGACGAAGCTATTCACAATTTTCACCAACAGTACCCAAACAAGCCAAAGCCACCTGTGCTTGCTCGAATTGAAGTTCCTATATCGCAGTTTCCATCCCATTTATTCCGACCCATGCCATTGCCCAATACCAAACCCCTCGACGTCACGCTACCTTCTGCAGCCCTCATGGAGCAACTCTGGCGCAGAATGGAACTTGCACCTTAAAGAGGGGGTGATGTTATAAATTGCCATATTTTCACATTTTCACATCTTATCATATCTTATCGGGGGCTTGTCTTATCAACCAACGGACTGTTTCATCATCTGTTTCATCACCGATCATACTCCTTTTCATTACCGAAGCCATACTCATGTCGGACATACGCCCAACACATGGATGACATCATACATGCCGATACCTCATGGACTTCCTATTGTATACACACCACCAACACTCGTAGCACACATGGTTGTTTCAGTACTATTACTTACATGCAGTTACCACTCGTATTTAATGGTTTCACGGGCTAGTAGCATACAACACTAGGTCAAGGGCATGGAGTTAACCCTAGCGGAAACATGTATGGACAAGGAGTCCCAAACACAGACTTACTAGTATATAAGCAGTAGCGTAGCATCATTGTACTTTAGTTCCGATCTCGTTTATACACCTGGCCTAGCCTAGTTCTACGAACGCGAACACTTTCTTCCCCTGAGTCTCTCTGTGGTACCTGGTTTAGTCATGTGGCTATAGTCAGTCGCTAACACCACCCGTATTTGGTTTACGGCCGTAAGATACGGTCTGTAACGGCCGGAACACGGCCGTAGTGTGGCGTTCAGTTATAAATACTGAGAGTTATTGACCTGTCAGTATGTAGTTAGTTTTTCTCAATGTGTGGATAAGTTGACAAGTCACCTTTGGGCCCAAAAGGAGCCTACTTCAGCCATTACCACTGAAAGACAGTCATTCAGGCAGCTTCAATGCTCAAACACTGCACCCGAAAAGTTGATTCATGTCCTTTGATGTTTTCCGGACAGTAAATGCGTGGTCCGGGAGGCCAAATGCACCGAGAACGTCGTTGTTCATCAACAAGATGGTCCACGTGGTAGGTGTCCCGATTGGGACAAGCCATCGCTGGCAAGGTCTTCAAGCGACATCCACGACACATTTCAGCCAGCATCAGATTGTGTTTGTCCTTGGTACTCTACATGAGGGGTCTGCTACTGGATGGATAGCGATTTGAAGATGATCTGACCCCACCAGGTGAGTGACCGTATCACGGCCGTATGACCGATCCGTTGACCGTACTCCAAGATTGCTCACGGTACGGGTACCGTAACCCGTATGCCGTACCGTATGCACCGTACATACGGTACGGCGCGCATCCCTACTTCAAAATGTCCAGCAGTTAACGGACATTAGATTTTGGGTTCTGTGTTTGTTTCTGCCAAGACCCACATGTTAATGCGGAGTATGAGTATGAGTCAGGTATGAGTATGAGTTAGGGCTGACCATGTCTGTCACATTTTTAGGGAACAGCCATGGCTCCGCGCTCACGCGTCCCGGCCACGCGCTCGCGGTCGTCAATGCAATGTCACATTTGGGTGGGCACTCAAGATGCCGCCGCCTGCATACTTCACACGACGAGATGACGGATGACTACCAGACCCCATGGAAGCCATCCCATAAGCCGGATTCAGACAGGAAAAGAGACAAGACTCCATTTCTTGTAGTCAAAGTACATAGGAATCGGCCATTTACAAGCATTGCCAGAGCCTCGCGGGTAATGTCAAGAGTGGGCACGAGCGCCTCACTGGCCGTCTACTATCACACATACGGCGTATCTGGCTTGCTCGTCTTGAAACAGAACCCGCAGACCAAGGAAGACATCCTCGCGCGGCTTAAACCCGCATTCTTCCTGTCAACGCCCGTGATAGCCTGTAAACAGCCTCCTATGTTGTTCTCAGACCACCCCTTGTCGCTCCAGCAGCACACGGCTCACCAAACACCGCCACCCTGGCGAGGAGCGCTATCCTGGTCGAGGCGGACATTGATACTTGCAAGTTGACACCCACGCAGTCGTCCTGACGAGCAGCGGCGCTCTCGTCGAGGTGCACTGGTGCGACTGTCCATGCATGTTCATTCAGACAGACAACAAGCCAAGACACTCACGCAGTCATCCTGACGAGCAGCGGCGCTCTTGTCAAGGTGCACTGGTGTAATGTATCCAGCAGCCACTTGATGTAGATGATGGGAGTTGATGTTCTGAAGTAGCAAATATCTTCGGAAGACAATGAGATTCTGCGAATACATGTGGGCCCGGACGACGCAATCAATTTCAGGTTCACCTAACACAATGAGAACCTTCGGTATCTCTAAGCGCCAGAGACGAGGTTGTCCGTCGAATCAAACGCGCCGTTCAGCTTCAGACTTCGATTACGAATTCCACTGCATTATCGTTTGGTTTGAGATACCGCAAAGGAACGTAAATCAATTTCAGAGCGAGTAGATACAATCACTGGAGTAGGGTTAGTCACATATAGAGTACCCGGTGCGGGACATACCAGCAATTACATGAAATCATCCTCTAGATCTCTTCCCGTCTTCTTGGGCTCGTCAGCGCCATCCTCGTCCTCTCCCGCAAACAGTGAATCGTATGATCGTGCCGCTTTCTCTGCCTCTCGCTGTCGCGCCAGATCTAAATCGGCCTTTTTCTGCTCAGCCGCCGCCGCCCGCCGTACCGCGCTCTCCTTCTTTATCCTATCCACCTTTTCCTGCTCATGATCGACTTGTCTTTCGACTTTGGTCTTGTTCAACCGATTGACGATGGCGTTTTCGCGTTTCGCGATATGTACTGCGACGACATGGGCGTCAAGAATAATAACCAAACACGGCACAAATCGCACCTCTTTTAACCCGCTTGTCGTTGTGGAATGAAACCTGGCCCACGGCCATGTCGCCGGTCTTCTTGAGATTATCGGCTGGGGTGTATATGATGGTGATATTGTCCTTTTTGTTGCCTTCAATGGAATTTGCCTTTACGAGTTGGCTGCAGTCGATGAGGAGGGCCTCTGGTATGGCATCCCATGTCATGGATTCGGGCATGCGGAGGTATACGTGGGCGGACGATAGCTTGTCAACGTGAAACCAGAGATCTTGGGGCCATGCGTATTTTATGAGCTCCTCATCTGTACCCTTTGGCGTCAATCGACTGATGGAATGAACGAGAGCAGCACACACTTTCGACTTTATCGCGCCCCATATAAATGACCGTTGGCGGATTGGTGACTGGATCACGTTTAGGAGCAATATTATTGCAGCGCTAAAGAGGCAATACCTGTGGAAGAGAAGAAGAGGACCATTGTTAGAATATTAGATGAGGGGAGAAGGAGGAAGCTGTAACCCTAACCCTAGCTCCACTTCTCTTTCTACCTGACAACATAGTAAGTACTACTACAGTACTTGATCTTTTCTGCGTCTTCAGGGCAAAAGTTTGGAACAAGTGCTGTCGGAAAACATAACAGACGGTTATCCGAGCTGGTCGCATGCATACTTTCTGCTGTCTTCAGGCTCTGTATAAACTTGTCACAGTTTACAAACCAACTGATTATCTTGTCAACCAGAATCAACCCCATAGCACAGCGGTCATATACAATGGTCCTCAATCTGACGCGCTTCATGGCGGACCACTCTCACCTTGTGATGATCCTATGCCCGAGGATACTTTAGAGGCAGACACGAACGATGCTGATTTTCTTGTTGTACTCCATATCTTTCACCGTTGTGACTCTGCGCGGCCCCGCGTCCTCTGAAGACGAGCTTCTCCTCTGTATGCTTCGTGCCAATATTCCTGTTACCGCGTATCAAGCTTTCCCCACGACGGCCGTGGACCGTGAACAACAGTTTCATCAACCTCGACGCTCCGAACCTTGAACGCGCCAGGCTTTTCCCATATCGGCAGCTCACACACTTGCACGCCCGCATCAATGATTTGGCAGCTTTCTGCCGCTTGGAATCTTCCCCGACACTCCAGGTCGTTCGCCTCATCGCCTCTCGCTCCTTCAAATCCACCTACGACGACGCTCATCCACTCCCCATGCACACCTACACCTCCGTCACCGATCTGCATATTGACGTTGATCTCCTCCCATTCGTGCACACGCCGAGTGTCCAGCGTCTTTGTGTTAGCAACGGCTCCGACGACAGTAATCAAGAGATGATAAGGGAGTTTTTTGAGCGGAACGGTCGTCATGTTGTGCATTTCGGTGCTCCGGGCGAGCTGTTGTTGGACTCCCGCGCCTTTATGCGTATACTGCCCAAGGGTATCCAAACCTTGGAAGCTATCGTTGATCCCGCTGATATGATGGATTCTTCATCTTCTGCCGTCAGTCCGGCTTATCACGTATAACAGCCGACAGAGCGCATATTGACAGTTCAACAACGCTGCGCGGCTCGTCTCCCCATTCGCCAGGTGTGCGGGAGTTGTCGCTTATCGAGACCAGGAAGGGATGCGGATAGGAGTCTTCAACCGCGTTCATGGCGCGTTTGTGCGCTAATACGCAAGGATCCCGGATGTTGTTGGGGTGCATGGGTTTCGGGTACTGGGCGCGCTGGCCTTCCTCCGTAGGAATGTCAAACCATTGGCTCAAGGACCTGCGCAAGGTGGTGTATTCTGCAGGAATAGTGAAGTTGGGATCGGACATGATGGTAGAAAGAGAACATCAGGGAAAAATGTAAATCCTTCATACATGTACATAGGTCTACATAGCCCAAGTAGGCCGGGTACAGAGGTACCCCTGTATGTAGTGATACATAGATGTCACTGAGGTGCACTATATACCTCCCGTATACCTACATCCTCAGATTTTTGAAAGGACTTTCCGTAAGCAATAGAATAAAGGGAGGGATGTACGAGGTTGAGGACTTGGCTATCAGAACCTGGATGCCAGTCTTCTTCTTTACCTTGTAGTTTTTCAACTTCTGCCAAAAGACAACTGAGTAGTGCAGGCGGTACCAAGGCATCCAACTTCCAAACATGTTTGTAACACACAATCTCGATTGCATTCTTGTTGTTGTGAATATGTGCATATGCTTCCAGTTCTTGTAGGACATAGTCAATCTTCCATTGTGTAAGTTGCAAAATATCATTCATAGCCATATGACCCTTACCATTCCTTGTGTTGGTTTCCATTCTTCAGCCTCGGCGGGTGTCTGGTCAAAAGCCTCCTGACGCCACTTGGCCAGGATTGTGGGTGGAAACCCGTCGTGCTAGACGACAGTAAACACAAAGATGGGATCGAGACAGAGAGATGGGGTAATCGCGTACATAGTCGGGAGACAGAGATGAGAAGGCAAGGAGAAACACACAATGATAAGAACACACTCCAATATGGCGGCGACAATAAGCGAGATACAAGATGGTGGTCAAAAGCCAAGAACTAGTCCCTTCTCGATTCTCCTGCCCCAAAACTCCGCCTACAACCAAACACTCCCCAGCCAAACAACATGTCACCCAAAACGGGATGTCTCTCGATCTGCCTTGTTACGAGTAAACCCTAGGTTTACAGTGGGATTCTTCATCTTCTGTCGCCAGTCCGGCTTGTGGTGAATAGCAGCCAACAAAGCACACATGTTGAGTTTGACAATACAGCATGGCACATCTCCCCATTTGCCAGGTGTGCAAAAGTTGTTGCTTTTGACGTTCAACGACCAAGAAGGGATGTGGATAAGAGTCTTTGAACACATCCATAGTGTGCTGGTGTGCTAGTACGCAAGGATCCCAGATATTGTTGGGGTGCATGGGTTTTGGGTACTGGGCGCGCTGGCCTTCCTCCGTAGAAATGTTGAACCATTTGCTCAAGAACCTGTGCAAGGTGATGTATTCTGCAGAAATAGCAAAGTTGGGATCAGACATGATGGTAGAAAGAGAACATCAGGGGAAAATGTAAATCCTTCATACATGTACATAGGTCTACATAGCCCAAGTAGGCTGGGTACAGAGGTACCCCTGTATGTAGTGATACATAGACATCACTGAGGTACACCATATACCTCTTGTATACCTACATAGACTTCCTCTAAATCTGTGTATATGTCTTGTAGACATCCTGTGCACTGACAATAGATATACAATATAACTACTCTAAAAACATCCGCTGCTGGGTGCATTTACTGAGCCCAAATTGGGCAATTTTATGCAAAGAGAGAACTTAACAGCATATGATATTGAGAGGTATATAGATATGTACAAGAATGACAGAACACAACAGATAAAAAGAGGAAGCAAAGGAAAGGATGACTCAATATATAATAACTAGCGGAAACAGTGTTGTTACTGTCCTTCTCTCCTCCAGAGGAGGATTTGTAGGCAGCTTGCTCATTGGTAATTTCTGCTGCACCTTGTAGTTTATGTATCTCCTTATGGCCTGCTTATTATGTGAGCATCTCTGTCATCATGTAGTGTTCCATAGTCTGTATTGGTGCTTGGTTGGTGCTTGTTTGTCGGTGCCCGGTTAGTGTTCATGTGTTGTGGGTAGCTCGTTCCTCGTTCATGGCGGATAACTTATTCCTTGTTTATGGCAAGTAGCTTGTGCCTTATTTATTGCAAGTAGCTCCTTCCTCGGCTATTGTAGGTGGCTTGTTCCTTGTTCATTATGGGTGGCTCCGTCCTCTTTTGCTGTGGCCTCGTCCATTGTGGGTTGCTGTCACAAATTGCCTCTATTCTGTTGCCCCCACCTCGGTCCACCTTGTTATTGTATCAACACCACACTCTTTCATCATCACATATCATACGCTCCGGGTCTGGTCCGCACTGCCTTAGCCTAGGCCTGATTCAGGTATAGCCCATCAACATAGCCTGTCACCTGTCCATCACTCCATAACGTGATCCACACTGCCTCTTGTTCAACTTTAAGTCATTCTATTGTTTACACAGCCACGGACTCTTTATATATATACACGGCCTTTCTAGGTAGATTCCTCAGTTCATCAACTTCATCTCTACACTGTTTGATAGCCCCCTGCACTGTATTAAGCCTGACCTGCTCCTACCTCACCCTATTATCATCTTTGCCTCTCATCTCCATTATTCTTCCATCTTTGTGCGGCTTGGGTGGTTGTTTGGTTTACACCGGACTCTGTCCTTGACACTTTGACAAACTCTTCTACACCCACCTTGCTGCCTTGCTTGTGCATGTCCGCCAACCAACCAGTTAAACTCAGACCTAACCTTGCCCCCCGAGCTACTTGTTTGTGTTTGAAAGATACACCACCTCCCCATATGTTGACCACTGAAGAACTTAACTTCAAAGCGCTGCCTTGGGCTATACAGGTTTGACATTAGCAGTTCCTGTGTGAGCTTTGCCCTTACACACCAACAAGCCTTCACCATTGTGCGCTTCTCCACTGACACTGAGCCACCCTCACTTCCTTTTGGTGTTGTCTAACAAAACCAACAGAAACTACTGGATTATCAACCCCACCGGTAACTGGAACACAACCTACTTTGACAATATTGAAGAATCCTGGTACATCCCCGTGGAAGACAGTGAAAAAGTCTATCTCGACTCAGACAACTTTGCCGGTGCCCAACATTGCTTAGAGCAAAGCTGCAGAGACCAAGCACAGAGAGCTGCTACCTCAAGAGAGGCCCCAGCTGAGTCGTCATTACACCCAGTACCAGTCACTCACTCACTACCCCCGCTGTCCCCAGAACCGGTTTAAACCCAGAAACCTGCACCTGTATCTCCTGTATTATCCCTAGTCTCTGAACCCCATACCCCAGTTTCCCATCCCGCTTCACCGATCCCTATTAATCTTGGCTTTAATCCATCTGCTCCCGATCTCCCATTACCCTCGCCATCTCCCCCTAATCCACCCCAGTCTAATCTCCCGGCTCCTAACCCTGCCATGTCCAACAACAACTACCATGGCAACCGCACCATGTCTAGCACCTGGCTTGCACACTTCCGCAATCACTTCCGCCTCAATAAGGA
>JADNYV010000216.1:0-59892 GCA_015501055.1 Mucidula mucida
CGGCACCTTCCTCAAAACGAACGGACCAAGGTCCAGCTCCCCAGGCAAAACCGGCGCACAGTACGGATTGATCCAGCGAACGAGGAGTACCATAGTGAGTTCCGGAGATTGAGGAAGCTGGAATTTGTACAGGGCGTCGCAGGGTGCGAGTTCGCGACAAGGCGGAATGGGCAGCATGAAGAACCTATAATGAGCGAATTCGTCTGGCTCGGATGATGGGACCTGAATAAGACGATGAGTAAACGCGAAGAGTGTCAAGGTGGAAGCTTACTTGAGGGGTAATGGATGCTGGAGAGGCGTATCCAACTGGGTTTGATTCGACCTGAATAACAGAATCAGTGAACGGAACCTAGAATATATCAACGAAACTCACCTCTAGCGTCTCCTTCTTCTTTCCTTTGGCATGGCGCGTTGTACCATTGCCCGACGCTTTACGCTTCGGTCGCGTTGCCTGTGTGCCACGAGTCGACCCTCGTTGTGCATCTCCGCTCCCTCTGGCTTGCGTTCCAGCAGCTGCAGAGGCCTCATTTCTGCGATACTCCTGGTATCGCTGGAATGCGCCTTTCAATTCCGCGCCGGGTAAACGCGTCGGCTCCTGGGATATACTCGACGCGCTATTGTTACGCAACAAGGGTTTGGATGAAACGGAGGCGATGTGGGACGTTTGGGCTTCCGAATTGATGGGTGAGGAATCCCGAGCACGCAGGTCAGCGGGCGACGCGGCATTAGGCGTCGACATTTTACCAACCAGCGCCTTTGTTCGGTGTACGGTTGTTGTGAATGATGGGCATGGCGTCTATGTCGTGATTGTTGGGGAGAAAGTTGTTAAGACACGGATTATTGACCGTGGAGAGCAGACGTCTGTGGTGTAGGTGGTAGTGGAAAGGCAAGGGTGAATTCACCTCGTGTATGTGGACCGACCACAATGGGCGACGAGCCCGGAGGATGCCGGTGGCCTTTGTTTGCCAAATTGGGTAACTCAATAACAAAATGGTAGCTGCGCACCGGTGGCAGATCCAGAGAGAATCTACGAGATAAATCTCAGCTAGGGCATTGAAGAGATAATAGATACCCACATGTTCCACGATTGTTGTTAGTTTGCTATTGCGCCACACTCGAAAATCGAAATGGGAATCTCGATCAGGAGTGTGACAGAGCTCCTGATTTCACCAAGATAATTCCGGATAAGCCACGTTATGCCGCATGTTGATAATGGCAGCATGGGGAAGATGGCGCGGGTAACATGACCGTGTTGAGATGGTTGGGGCATGACGCAGACTTCGGCTTAGTGCACATACAGTACAACGAGGGCCAGCCGCACAACTCAAACATTCTAGAGGCGAGCTAGACTTCAAGTGAGTTACCCTCCCCAAGTAAAGCGAATGAAATACATTTTACTGGTGGCCAAGGCATGTCCGCAAGCGCAATTTCTCGGAGGACCTAATGCATAGATAGATTGTCAATAGCACCGAGAACAGCAATTAGCCGTGCTAAGCTGTCCCACATTGTAGTAACCATTCCGTATGGTGTCTGAACCGTATATTATTAGCTTCATGGCCGGACTGCGCCTGTAAGTCTGACTACATTTCATATGAGAAGGCAGTTATGAGCTTACTGCAGATGTCCTTTCTATGTGAAGGTGGGACCGCCGGTCCAAGCCGCGCGATTCTTGTAGCCGGAATGCGATTGGCAGATGGCCTCAATCAGAAGGATGTACTTGAAAATCGCAGACGTATCATTGTGCGGCGCGTAGACCCAGACAATACATCTTGAACGCGTATTCTTTGCCGCTATAAAGCGCTATAATGACCACTTTCCGTTTTTATACCCACCCGTTGGCAGGCAGCAGTGGTCGTTGAGTCGCCAGACTACACGACGAATAGAGGGCGAAGAAAGCGACATATCCTGTTCTCGTGAGTTGCCTGAATAAGCCTGTGTTATAGCGGCGTGTTTGTGAGATGATAATGGATGTACATTTGCCGGCGGCGCTTTTCTCTTCCTCCTCCCACAATCGTTGCGCGTCTCAGATGTATATATTTCTCCTAGCTGTTTAAAACTACAAGAATGCTGGGAAAATCTACACTTTGTCACCTCCCACCACCATGACCGACTACCCGCCCGCGACAACGACAACGACAACGGCATTGACTGGAAGTAATCAACCGGGTACAGGTGTGATTTCAGCCATTCTATCGGCGCAGCTCACCGTCCCAACAGGGCTGTACAAACAGCTATTGCTGTCATCGACTTCGAACGAAGTCTAGCTTCTACTAGAACGGGAATGCCTGAAAGGATTTCAGCTCGCCACCTCCCAGCCTTGTCTATCGACGGTCACGCCGACGTTCCTTCTCTCATGCGTTTTGCTTCACTTCCTGTTCACTCCTACGGACGATTGCACTGCTGCTCAATCGCGCGCATACTGCGATGCCAGCGGGCATCGCGCTTCGTCGACCGGGTGTACTACAAGCTTTCGGTTTGATGACGTTGATGGCCAGTTCGATGTTCCGGACGGAGGGCAATATGGACGGTTTAGAGACGCTGCGCGACATTCTTACGCGCGGCACGGCGTATTGGATCTATTCAAAGAGGAAATTGCTTATCTGTCGTTGGGCGTGATGCTCTTTAGGGCAGGCGGTGCAGTGTATGCGAAGCTTGTCCTCCATTGTAACGAGACGCGGTATTATATGCGTCTTTGGTTCGGCAGAATGTCAACGAGCAGACGTGAGTAGAATCGCTCCGTGTCTCGGTTTAGCTCATACCAGTTAGCGACGCTGTAGAGTTCCCGCAGACACAATGGCTAGACCACCCGTTATACCGCAGAACAACTTCCATACGAAGGCCCGCATATCTTTGGACGCGCTCGCGCTCATCTTGAAAGACGACATGTTGGATCATCGAATATGACGAGCCTAACGCAGGTATGTATGTTAACGCAAGAGATCTGGTGTTTTTCTGATGTCGTTGCTTTTTGCCACGCGGTTTAGTTTCCTCTTACCACAAATTTCCTAACTTTGGCTGCTAGTCTCGCGAAACAGCATCATATTGCTGTCTCATGGCAAAGAGAGGCTGTATACTTGGGTACGTCAATAGAGGTCAACACTAACATGCCTCTGATCTTCCCAGGTGTATCCAACCGGCGTCTATTGCAGGCCAGTCGGCGGTCTCCACCTCGATACCGATATGCTTTCGGCATGTATCTCAAATTTCCAAGTGTCCCCACACTCGGTTACATAGACTGCTACATCCAATATCTCCCAACGTTGTACGAACGTCTCATCGTTCCGGACCACGGTTACATGCTCCAGTCACCGAGCCTGACGAAAACCTTCCTGGAGGCTATGCCTGCCAGTGGACATTACCTGTTTTGTTGGATGGGCTGAACGAGGTCGGTTGTGGTTTTGGTGGTGAAACGGACTGGATTGCTCGTGTCATTCCCCGGTCTACCCCTTTCGCCTAATCGCCTACTTATCATCCACACTATTACACCGTGACGTTCAACTGCTACTCAACCATTCAGTGGATCAGAGAATCTCGCTTCGGCACGAAGTAGGCTTCCATTCCACACGCCAATTCCTATCCAAACGCATGTAAAACCTGACGCCCAGGTAAATAAATTTCCGTTTAGTATACTTACTTTACTTGCACTCATTGAAGATTGATTCTTCTGTAGACCTCCCACCGGTGAGAGTCGAGTTTACACCAGTCGAACGCTGGCATATGGACATAATACGTGTTCCCGTATCAGTCTTATGAGACGATGCGCGCTCGACGGCTCTCTGTTATGAATCGCCATATTTTCACATTTTCACATCTTATCATATCTTATCGGGAGCCTTGTCTTATCAACCAACGGACCGTTTCATCATCTGTTTCGTCACCGATCATACCCCTTTTCATTACCGAAGCCGTACTCATGTCGGACACACGCCCAACACATGGATGACATCATACATGCCGATACCTCATGGACTCCCTATTGTATACACACCGCCGACACTCGTAGTACACATAGTCGTTTCAGTATTATTACTTACATGCAGTCACCACTCGTATTTAATGGTTTCACGGACTAGTAGCATACAACACTGGGTCAAGGGCGTGGAGCATCCCTAGTGGAAACGCGTATGGACAAGGAGCTTCAAACACAGACTTAATAGTATATAAGCAGTAGTGTAGTATCATTGTACTTTAGTTCCGATCTCGTTTATACACCTGGCCTAGCCTAGTCTTACGAACGCGAACGTTTTCTCTTTCAGTTCTTGCTGTGGTACCTGGTTGAGTCTCGTGGCTTAGTCAGTCGCTAACAGAAGATCGGAACTACTTTCTACCACCTACCACACATCCCTGATCGTCGATCAGCACTTCGCTGTTTGATCATTGCACATTCCCCTATTCCCTTTCCCTGTTTACAGATCGACGGATTCCTAATTCCAGTGCACGTCCGCATACGTGTGTATTGGTCCCAGTAGCGCCGGCTAACAGTTAGAGATAACTGCCTCGGGTGCTGGAAGTAGCCGCTCTCACGAGAACGAACTTTTGGCAGTTGCACTTCAGTGGGCGCTGTTTACGGGTCAACCCCCGTTCCCAGGAAAACTTCGGCTTACCTCACACCAGAGGGACGTCGGCTGGGCAATTGCGAACTTGTGACGAGCTCTTGGGCTCCGTAGATACATAGTCAGTAGTCGGTAAAATAGCGTAGACAGTTACAATACCTACCTACTTTACTTACCTTACGATACACATCATCATTCCCCACCCTACCAAGTCCTGGATTCTATTTCAGATCTAGGCGATCCCTCCCTATTCATCCAAACCTCTATTCCCTCACCCGTTTCATCCAAATCCGCATCACCCATATCCCCACTTTCACCCTTTCACTCTCCAATTCCATCACCCCGATCCATCATGTCCAACGAGGCACCAGAAGCCGCTCATCACACACCCGCTCATCACGCCAATGACGAAACCAAAGGCCGATCCCTGGTCAACAAGCCTTATGACTATGACGGGGACAAGTCCAAGTACAAGAGCTGGTGGCGATCGATGTTTACATACATCCGTGACAAGAAGAACAACCTCACATCGGACTCCGAAAGGATCGATGTTGTTCTCTCCTACATCCGAGGAGATCATGTTGATGCATGGGTCCAGAACTACTCGGACCAGAACTTCGATGAGGAAGAAGAGGAATGGTCAGTCTCTTGGACTGAGTTCAAAGAGAACTTGAAGGAGCGATTTGTGGACTCCAACCTCGCGCAAGATGCGCAAGATCAGATCGAACGGTTGCGCCAGGGGCAAGACACCGCTCAAGATTTCTTTCAGAAGTTCGAGGTCCTGCTTACTCAGGCGGAATACTCGAAGGATGATGCATTTGTCGTGCGACTTCTCGAGACCAATGTCAACGAGAAGATCATCGACCAGATCTATGGCAGCCGAGATGGGTTGCCAAAGAAGTACAAGGATTGGAAGGCACAGATCATTCAGATCGATCAGCTATGGAGAAGGCGGGCGGCGAGCAAGAGGTCCGGCATGCAGGTCCGGCCCCAAGCTCCGCAGGCGGCTACATCGAGAGCCAATCCTACGAACCCACCCCCGACGCCGATCACACGACGAGATGCCACCGGTGTTACCTATGGAGGAGCCGGCAGGCCGATGGACATCGACAATGCACGTCGAAGGGACTCTGCTTCAGCTGTGGCGAACATGGCCATGTAGCAGGTTCTGTCCGAAGAAGGGTCGACCCCAGACGATTCGGGGTTTATGGACCGAAATGAACGACGAGGAAAGAAGAAGTTGGCCGAAGAGTTGGGTTTTGCGAAGCTCCCGCAGTAGACGCAGTCCTGCCGGAGCAGTCATCAAGGGAAGGGTCGTCAGATGCAGAATTTATTTACAGTACGGGTACTGAAACATCTAAAATATCATCGACGACTTCACCAACAAAACCTGCGAAAGAAAGATTTGAGCCAAATACGCCCGAGTGGATCGCACAACGGCTAAGAGAGGATGACATGTCGAGAGCAGTGGGAATTCTGAGAGCATGGATGCCGGAGCGGAGAGAGAGAGAAGCGACGGAGGAGAAGGTGATGGCGATCAGAGCGTTGACAAAGGAAGCCGCGGTGGAAGTTGTGACGGAGTTGAAAAAGTCGAGGAAGTACATCCGGGGAACAAAGGGGCAGGACATGAAACTCCGAGTAACCATAGAGAGCGTACACACAGGCTCTGAATGGGAAACGAGTGCCCTTCTTGACAGTGGAGCAACGGGTTCTTGTGTCAATAAAGAATTCGTCGAGAAGAACGGACTCCCGATCAAGGAGTTACCGATCAAGCTCCCTGTCTACAATGCGGATGGAACCCTAAACGAGGGAGGAGCAATCGAAGGCTTTGTGGAGGTCCGGATGAAGATCGGTGATCACGCAGAAAAGATTGAGTTGGCCGTCACCAATCTTGGTAAAACAAGCATCTTTTTGGGGCTAGATTGGTTACGATATCACAACCCCACGATCAACTGGACGGAATCCACATTGTCTTTTGATCGATGCCCAGACCGCTGCGGCTATCTACCTGAGTACGACTCGCCAGAAGACGAAGGAGAAGATGTAGAAGAGAAGTTGGAAGAGGGAGAGCGCTTGTTCTGGATGGACTGGGACAACTATTGCAAAAGCGGTGAAAAGCTGAGATCACAACAGCCTTCATCTGCTGCTGCACCTTACATCGAGGAATTTTCCGATGTATTCAGCAAGGCGGACTTTGATAAGTTACCGGAGCGAAGACCCTGGGATCACGCGATAGAACTCACGCCTGGTTCCAAACCGGTTGACTGCAAGGTCTATCCTCTTAGTCCATCCGAGCAGAAGGCATTAGACGAGTTCTTGGAGGAAAACATACGCACGGGACGCATACGGCCATCAATCTCACCCATGGCGTCACCATTCTTCTTTGTCAAGAAGAAGGACGGAAGCCTTCGGCCAGTGCAGGATTATCGGAAGTTGAACGACATGACAATCAAGAACCGATACCCCTTGCCGTTGATTCAGGAGCTTATCGACAAGTTGAAGGGAGCAAAGGTTTTCACAAAGATGGATGTCCGATGGGGTTACAATAACATCCGGATCAAAGACGGTGATGAGTGGAAAGCGGCGTTTAGAACAAACCGAGGGCTGTTTGAGCCATTAGTATGTTTTTCGGACTCACAAACTCGCCGGCAACGTTTCAATCGTTCATGAATCACATCTTGAAGGAGTTGATTGACGGCGGACATGTTATAGTTTACCTGGATGATATACTTATCTTTACGAACACTCTCGAGGAGCATAGACAGATTGTACGAAAGGTATTGGAGATATTACGAGTAAATAAGCTGTATTTAAAACCCGAGAAATGTAGTTTTGAGGCACAGACTGTAGATTACTTAGGAGTCATTGTGGAGGAGGAGAAGTGAAGATGGATCCGGCAAAAGTGGCCGTAGTGAAGGAATGGAAGGAGCCGACGAAGAAGAAGGAAGTGCAGTCATTCCTGGGCTTCTGCAACTTCTACCGACGTTTCATCCGGGGATTTGCGGGAGTAGCGAAGCCGTTGACATCGCTAACCGGGAAGGGCGAGTGGGTTTGGGGCATGGAGCAGCACGAGGCGTTTGAGGAGTTGAAACGGAGGATGACGGAAGAACCCGTTCTGATTGTACCACGCGACGACGGCAAGTTTCGAGTTGAGGCGGACTCCTCGAACTATGCGAACGGGGCGGTTCTTTCCCAGTTTGTTGACGGAAAATGGAGACCAGTAGCTTTCCGATCTCGCGCGCTGAACGAAGTAGAGCGTAATTATGAGATCTACGACAAAGAGATGATGGCTATTATGGACTCGATCGACGACTGGAGCAATATCTCCTTGGAGCTAAGGAGACGGTGGAGGTTTTACCGATCATCAAAACCTCCAGTACTTCAGGAAGCCACAGAAGTTGAACCGGAGGCAGGCGAGATGGGTTACGGAGTTGGCGGAGTATGACATACAGATGATTCACAAGCCGGGCAAGACAATGGGGAAAGCTGATGCCTTGTCAAGGATGACAGGCCTTGAGAAGGGGGAAAAAGATAACGAAAACGTTGTTTTGCTCAACCGGAGTTTTTTATTTCACAAATTCAATTTCTTTACATACAGTAGATACACCGGAGGACGAATTACTTAACAAAATCAAACAAAGAAAAGGAAACAAAGACAGATACGTACAAAAAGCATTAGAAAACAAAGAAAAAGGATGGGAAGAGAAGGAAAATGGACTTATTATATGGAAGGATCGTATTTACATACCAAAGGACAAGGAATTGCGGGGAAAGTTATTGGAATGCACCATGATGCACAGCTTGCAGGGCATCCTGGACGATACAAGACCCTCGAGCTGATCACACGCACCTATTGGTGGCCAGGAATCAGCCGAGACGTCCGTGAATACGTAGAAGGGTGTCAAAAATGCCAGGTCACAAAGTCACATCGCACGAAGCCGGCTGCACCTCTTCATCCTATTGATGTGCCAAGCGAGCCATGGGAGATAGTAGGGACGGACATGATTGGAGAGCTGCCGGAATCAGGAGGATACAACGCGATCAGCACGTTTGTGGACCATTTCACCAAGCGATTACGTATCATACCGACACACACCACTCTGACGTCAGAAGGCATGGCCCGCATTTACCGTGATCGCATTTTCCCCATACATGGGATGCCACGACAGATGATACATGATCGCGGTCCACAATACCACTCGCGTTTCATGAAGGAATTGTACCGGTTGTTGGGCATACAGGGAAACTTTACAACGGCGTATCATCCACAGGCAAATGGGCAGACGGAACGGTTGAACCAAGAGATAGAACATTTCTTACGGTTATTCGTCAACTATCATCAGAACGACTGGCATGAATGGCTACCCTCTGCTGAATTCGTTTACAACGATCGAGTTCACTCGGCGACCAAAGTCACTCCGTTCTTCGCAGACATGGGCAGACATCCCTACAAAGGCACCGCTCCGAAAACGGCATCGAGAAATGAGACTGCGCAGGAGTTTGCCGATGGCATGAGGAAGACATGGGATGAAGTGGGGTCAGCATTGAAGATGGCAAAAGAGGACATGAAACGGTTTTATGACAGGAAGCGAACAGAGGCAGTAGAGTACAAGGAAGGCGACAAAGTATGGCTGGAAGGGACGAATCTCAGCACGGATCGACCAATGAAGAAGCTCGATGACAAACGATTCGGGCCGTTCAAAGTGATCAAGAAAGTCGGGACGAGCTCTTACAAGCTCCAGATTCCTCACACGTGGAAAAGCATTCATCCCGTGTTCAATGAGGCCCTGCTGACGCCTTACCACGAGCCGCAATTTCCGACGCAACCCCGAGACACGCGTCCACCACCTGTGCTGGAAGGAGCCGAACCGGAATGGGAGGTCGAGAAAGTGGTGAATTCCCGGAAGTACCGCGGGGGTTTTCAATACAAGGTTCACTGGAAGGGTTATGGCACACACGAGCAGACATGGGAACCGGCATGCAATCTCAAAAATGCCGACGAAGCCATCAGCGATTTCCACCAACAATATCCGAACAAGCCAAAGCCACCCGCGCTTGCTCGCATTGAAGTCCCCATGTCGCAATTTCCATCACATCTATTCCGACCCATGCCACCGCCCGATACCGAACCCCTCGACGTCACGCTACCCTCTGCAGCCCTCATGGAGCGACTCTGGCGCAGAATGGAACTTGCGCCTTAAGGAGGGGGTGATGTTATGAATCGCCATATTTTCACATTTTCACATCTTATCATATCTTATCGGGAGCCTTGTCTTATCAACCAACGGACCGTTTCATCATCTGTTTCGTCACCGATCATATCCCTTTTCATTACCGAAGCCGTACTCATGTCGGACACACGCTCAACACATGGATGACATCATACATGCCGATACCTCATGGACTCCTTATTGTATACACACCGCCGACACTCGTAGCACACATGGACGTTTCAGTATTATTACTTACATGCAGTCACCACTCGTATTTAATGGTTTCACGGACTAGTAGCATACAACACTGGGTCAAGGGCGTGGAGCATCCCTAGTGGAAACGCGTATGGACAAGGAACTTCAAAACACAGACTTACTAGTATATAAGCAGTAGTGTAGTATCATTGTACTTTAGTTCCGATCTCGTTTATACACCTGGCCTAGCCTAGTCTTACGAACGCGAACGCTTTCTTCCTTAAGTTCTTGCTGTGGTACCTGGTTGAGTCTCGTGGCTTAGTCAGTCGCTAACACTGGCCTGCAATTTTGCTGGGCCAGGGCTCTACCAAGCCAGGCCAGGCCGGCGGCTTCAGGCCAAAGCAGATCACTAAACTGACTGAACGATATCATAGTGTTTGCCCAGGCCACAAAGACATTCAACACAATTCCGGCAATACTCTGAGTCAATCGTCCTCTGACATTGAATTGATTCTGTCAATTTCCTGACGAGTTAGTTTGACGATGCTTAAGACTTGGAAAGTACACACATTCTGCAACTTCAAATCCATGATCATAAGCGCGGGTTCCTTGGTCATGACGCCGCTTGATGCCTCTCCCTCTCCCAGGGAGAATCTCCCTGTAAAATGCTCCTAATTGTGTCCATGTCCATTGTTGTAACCGAAGACTTGTCTCCCGCTTGAACTGGTCAGCTGCCTCATCTTCTACTCCATCCTTTGGTGCACGCACTGGAGCTTCCAGGTACGGTATGGGTGTTGCCGGTCGTCTGAGCAGATGGAAGAACACCCGACATGGTGTGTGATGGTCGAAATCGTGGGCAAGGTGCGTCCTGCCTCGTGTAGGAAGAAGGCTGTACTTCACATGACGAGCAGCCGTTAGACCGGTGATTCTATGAGCAGTCACATGGCCACCAAAACGACAGCCGGAAGGTAGGAGAAGTATACGCAGATACAGGATGCGCGTACAGGCTTCAACAGATGCCGAAAAACAGTGTCGTACTTCTAAATTGCTGACAGACTGACTCGGTTTGTAGACACGATGAAGAAAGGGCGCCGAAGATGGCCGGTACTTTCCAATGCAACAATCATTCAACTGACAGGGTCTTCATCCAATTTGGAACTCCCTTTAAACATGGTGAACTTGTGCATGCGGAGAAAAGAGAGATTGTTTCAGCTCAGAAAATTATGCAATGGGAGGCCTAGTCAAACATCTTGAGATGTACAAAGAGAGAGTCACGAATGCAACAAAACCGGAAATGTGGCGCTGGCAAACAGCTAACAAAGATCACCACTAAGCGTGGGAATTTGTATCACATCCCACGTCCCGAATCAGTTCACGCTTCACACCGAATTCGTATACATATCATACTGTAATCACATTCCCTGATTCTACACGTCGTTTGACATGTCATCGCAACATGTAAACAACCATACACCCATACTAGTACACATTGTCCCAAGTCCAAAACTACCTAACCCACCATCTCCACCATAGCCACATCCAGAACACCTCTATCGTTCAACTTGGACATGCCAACCTTCACCGCCTCCACGCACCTCCTCTCCTCATCTCCAACATCCCTCATATCCCTCACGGGAATCTCAAACCGAACTCTCTCCACACCCACCATCTTATCCTCGAGTCGGCGCCACTCCCGCTGCGGACAGTCGATAATGGCACGAGGGTGTGAGCGAACATGAAACGTCACATCCCGCATACGCGACGTCGCCGGAGTATAACGTTGGAAAAACAACCCCTGTCAGTCCGGCTAACACGCTTGCTCGTTCGCCACGCGATGGAAGTTACTAAAGTAGCACTTGATGCGCGGAACGTGAGAGATATCGAGTCCATTGGTGGCTGAAGAAAAGCCGGTAGATAAGAAATCATAGGTTTTGTAAATGAAGACTCACAAGATGTAAGCCCATGAAAGACAACGTCCTCAAGCTCATCGGCGGCTTCGAGTAGTCGCTGAAGATGGACGCTCTGATCCCCATGGTCACTCCAAAACTGCAGTTTCCGAAGTGCCGACAAGTCGACTGTATGCGCAGTATATCGAGTAAACCAAGCGGGACATTCTGTATCGCAAGCGTCTTTATTTTGGCCGCTTGACGCTTCGTACTCAGCAATGGGTAGCTGCATCGTGAACTGGTCGCTGATGTACACGTTCAGCAGCCTAAGATTGGTGAGATCCGGGCTGTTGGATAGCAGCAGCGCGAATCGCTTGGCTGAGGAAGGACATGTAGACGAGGGTGAGGCTGCGTACGCGAGGGCGGGAAAAGCTAGGCATAATGACGCGTTCATATCGCTGAGCCGTCCCATCGCCGGTCGTAATGACGTCCGCTAGCGTGAGCTCGCGGAGGTTGGGAGCGTGGAAAGGATACCGGGTATGACATCGCGGTCCTGAGAAAACCAGCTGGTCCGGCCGCGCGTAAAATTGTAAATGGTGAGGGAATTACGAGTCGTGAGATGCGGTAGAGCCGAGAAGGGCACGGAAGGAAGGGCGGGGTTGTGGGTGCTGCTTTCCTTGGGTTCTAGGATGACGGAGGAGAATAGCAGTTTCTGACTGCGGGGATAAAAGCCCGGCATACTAGTGCAGCACACTTGAGTGCTTCAGCGTCCAAAGCCAATTCGTCGAGGATGGCATCGATGAGCTCCTGTGGTAACATATCCATGGCGACAATTGGAGGGTGTTCGGCGGAAGATGGCGGTATAAGGCAAGTGTTATAAAGCCCAATGCGGTGTCAATAGCCGACCTAGAGCCGCGACAGTCTAGGACGTCAAGCGTAGAGGCGAGAGAGCGGTGTAGGACGTGGGGGTAAAAGTCAGACAGACATCGCGGTCCCTATCATGCATCACATCAGCGTGATTTCATGTGCAGGGCATCCAATTTTAGCGTTTTCAATGGGGCTACAGACAGCTGTCCCAGCCAGTGGCCTTCCTGCGAGACGGAGCCAGCCAGCACTGCAGAGGGCGTCAATGAGCAAGGCCATGTACGCGGCAATATACATTGATAATCGGCCGACTAAGACCTACACCGAACAACGCCAGGAAAAGGAGCGCAAAGTACGCTCAATCATCGCCTATCTCGCCCAGAACAGCGGTGCAAGGGTGTTCCAACGGCATACAACGCAGATATGGTCTGATCCGAGCGCGTCTTGTCCGCGTCGGAGACTCGGAGTGGATAGGTGGCGATACAGCGGATCCAAACTGTGATATACATGACAAGGCAAGAATATCTGTCTGTCGAGAATGGCTCGAGGGTGCGCCTAGTTGACGGTCAGTGCAGCTGCTAGATCGTGGACGAGAACTCACAGAATGCCTCAGGCTCATCGCGTACGCGACTTTTCTCCTGCAGTGTTCCCGTGAGTGTACGCGACGTGCGCTCATCGTGGCTGCTCGTCGTCGACAGCGATGGGTACGATGCCAAGATTCGTCGCGATGATGGTGATGGAGCGTAATACAAATATTGCCACGCGCGTACCTCCGTTTCGGACCGTTTATTATATGGGAAACGCGCCCGAGCAGGAATAGAGTGGGGCGACTGCAAGCGCATGTGGACTTGATGTGGGGTCGTTCCTACGTTGGCTTCTTTCCCTAATTGTCCTTAGGCTTCAGAGTCCAGTTAAGTACGTCAAAATAAACCTGGACACGCCTCGCCGGTGGATCGTCTTGCTGATACACGGTGCACATAGTCCTTTCGCTGAAACGCAATATCACACTGGAAATTATCTATATAGTCCTACCTTTCAGAAATTCCCAAGATTATCATGCAGTCGTAGGGCGTTTCTAGATTCTGTTCAGTCTCATAAACTACCTGTCTGCTTGAAGCGATTTCGCATTCTCCGGCATTCATCCAGGCGTTCAATCAAGAAGCGCGCCAGCTTGGCACGAGAACAATTTGCCACCTTTCCACGGTATAACGAAGTAGATTTCGCAGCGCTTAACTTCGCCGTGGTAGAGGATGGCTACGTACGTGACAACTTGGCAAGGAATCCAAGCCAGAGTCCTCGCCTTAGAATTGGCGACACGGACTTGACCCCCGCGTCATGGTACACAACGGTAACCGAGGTTCAAGGAAGTCGCCTGAGCCTCCTCGAAACGAGACACTGACAAGCTCTTGAGACCAGTTATTTGGCAGATGATGGCCTCAGCATCCCCACTTGCTTCCAGGTGGTGCGTGTCTGAACGTGGGTTTTCGGCGGCTCAAAACTGTGCTTTGGCATGGACATCATTGAAACTCCAAGGGCGAAGCAGCCTAAAGTGATGACGGCGACGAGCGAATCCCACTCGACCGTGAACGAGATAATTCAGAGAAACTACGGCTCGTTCGATGATCCTATCTGAAGTAGATGTCATGGATGGCGTACCTGTGAACAAGAGTCCACCAAGGAATATGCTAGAATTGACAAGACCCTACGTGGCGATATGAAAGCGGTCTTGCGAAGATACGGGTACTCACAATGACGAAGGCGTGAGCATGCCGAAAATGCTTTATGGCCACAAAGGAAGGAAGAGCAATCCTATGCCCATACCCATTCCGACTCCTTGAGAGCAGGACACGTAAACATCGAATGCGTCGACACGTAGTAGGGAATCTGACTTGGTAGAACTCGTGTCCGGAAAGTGAAAGCATAAAGAGACTGAACACAAAAATTCCGCAACCCAGTATGACCGCCGTCCTAAAGTGCCCGCGATCCATGCTAATTGGGATCAGAGCCAGACTCTGTAAGGCGTCGTCAACTTACAGCTCACCGCCAAGCGGGGCCATGTTGAAGTACTCCAGAAAAATTTGAATGCTTCCGATCCAACTAATGGCGGCCGCAGAGCTGCCTGGGAGCCAAGTTGTCGTGTAGTACTCTTGGAAGACCCCAAAGGATGAGATCTTGCAAGCGGTTAGCCTGGCAGAGGTACCTATGAGATTGAAGGCTCATACAACGCGATGGCACAGCATAGAATAAGCCAAGATCCTATAACTGCAGGATACAACAAATCAAGTCAGTACATGCAGTATAGCAGCTCCGCGACCGACTGACCAGTACTCCACGCGCGCCACTTGCTATCAGCGTATACCCGCAAATCATCCTTCTCTATATGACCCACATCTTGGTCTTGAGATGCGGCCTCTGACTTGACGACGCTGGTCTGTTCAGACATCTGGAGCGATTGGGTGGCACCGCTAGAGGAGGCGAGTATGGGGTCACACCTTACTCACATCATGAATTCATCGTTTTCGGTTTCTTGTTGATGGAACGCGGATCGAAAAATGCTTTCGGTCACAACAGAGAAAACCGGTAAAATTTCGCACCATCACAATCTCACGTACATTGATGATTGAAATGGCAGTGAGCCGTTCTATTCATTGGGAAGAACAGGATGGTAATATAGAACGTGTCGAGTCCAATAGCAGGAAGCCATGTGGTGTGTGTGGATGCTAATTCCCAGTCGGCCTTCCCAAAAACGGCGACTAAATGTATCTGATCACTATTTTCCCACAGATCGATTCTTGGGCGCTGGCATCATGACTTGCATCTTATTTGATGCTTCTCCCGCTAACACGTCTCTTACCGAGTGTATCTTGTTTCCTATCGCAAACTACAGGACACCAATCCGAGTTGACGCTACATTATGAACTCGAACGCACTGTCGACTGCGGAGGCTTTTTTACTGGGGGGACTGGCTGCTTGCGGGGCTGTACGTTGCCACGATGCACGGCTTTGTCTTATAGGCTCAATTGGACAGCTCACCGTCTCCAACCCAGCAGAAGTTGCCAAAACACGTCTTCAGCTTCAAGGTGAACTGGCGAAAGGCGGCGGCGTTCGTGTTTATCGTAACACCTTCGATGTTCTCATCAAGACTGCGCGTAATGAAGGGATACATGGGATCCAGAAAGGATTAGGCCCGGCGGTGAGTGCTGCTAACATAATGCGTCTCAAACACCCTCCCTAACGTGATCCTAGTATTTGTATCAGGTCAGTGCTTCATGCGATGGGTGTATTTCGACTCCAGGCCGAAACAATAATACAGATACTCGTCAATGGAGCTCGTCTCGGTCCGCTCCATTTACTCTTCCTGCCGCCTTCATCTCAACGAGTTCATAGGTTTCTACGAGCCAACACGGCAATTCATCAATGGTTGCGTCAATATCGATAACCGACAACAACATCTCGGAACCTCTGTCGTGGCGGGTGCTGTGACGGGAGCTCTTGGCGGTCAGCCTGATATCTCGCACATGATTAACTCATGACCCACAGAAATGGTCAGCCACCCTCGGGAGTCCCATGTTTCTAGTCAAAGCACGAATGCAGGTGAAGCTTCGTTTATCGTGGTCTCTATTATTCTATGAACCATGACGCGTTTACTTTCCAGGCATACTCTCCTGCGTTGCCCGTTGGTACTCAACATCACTACCGAAGCACGCTCCATGCTTTGACCTGTATTATCCAGGACGAAGGTCCTCGAGGATTGCTTCGAGGAGTTAATGCTGCTGTTCTCAGGACAGCCGCCGGATCTTCGGTATGTCTTAGGCATTTGGGAGGTCGATAGGATATGACGCCGGATCTAGGTCCAAGTTCCATCGTACGTCTGGGCAAAGCATCAACTTGTGGGTCACGGAATTCTTCCAGCCGACAGCTTCTGGACCTTTCTTGCAAGTAGCTCCGTCTCGGGGCTCGTTGCTGTATGTTTTCAAAGTCGCGGATCGATCTGATATCCATGAGATTCCACAGTTAGCAGCCATGCAGCCCACAGACACGGTATGAGGTCCACAAACAGGAGTCGTATCTACTCATTGGTTATAGGTTCTCACTCGCATGTACAATCAGCCAACACGAGTACTACCGAACGGGAAGCACGTTGGAGTCCTCTACAAGAACCCCATTGATGCTCTCGTCAAGATTTTCCGGACAGAGGGCCCCTTAGGGTGGTATAAAGGTCTGCTTCATTACGTCGGATGGTGATTGTGGCGCTTATTGGTCTTGTTAAGGATCTTTTGCGCATTTCTTACGGTTCACCCCGCACACGTGAGGGCACAGTGCTCTCGAAAGTCGTCCCCACTGAAATTTTCACGTAGCATCATGACACTGACTTTCAACGATATGATTACCAGCTTCTACATCAGGAATGTTGGAAAGATGGAGATTTAGAATCAGTAATACCCCCTGCCAGTGGAAAGTAGAGCGAACAGACTGTCTTTATCATGCGCTACTTGAAGTTCTCAATGTCCAAGCTCCGCTCATCTTCCCTCTCCTTGGGCTCGTCCGCACTGCTCTCCCAGCTTTCTGTCTGCTTGGCGGAACATGTGGATGTTGTTGGACTGTGACATGCGACAATGGGCGCCCGGCGCCGGCACATTGGCATGAAAGACTCAAGGAGAAATACCATGCATGCATTAGCCCTCGCTGCGATTTTAGAACAGAAGCACGAAAGTCACCCCCATCCTTGTCCCGGACAACGCAGAGATTCAGGAGATATTGAGGTCAGTGTTACACATCGTTAGTCCAGGTGAAAAATTTACTGTACACTTTTTAAAAAAAAGTGGAGCCGGCGTCTTGAAATGGCTCGTCTACCGTTGAAAGCGCACCGATTATCTCGGACCGATCATCCGCTACTCTTCATGCGACCGCCATCACGCACAGTCCCATGCGCCTGTAATAGAGCCTTGGAGATTGAGACGCGTTACAAGAAGCATCTCGGCGTTTGTTAAAGGAGTTTTGGCTTGGCATACTCGTCGTGGAACCCATTCTCCTTGACAAATCGTCTCATGGTGTATCTTAATTGAGTAACCTCTGGCCCGATAATGTCGTTAACCCATCTGCTACTACGACCTTACTCGTCCTCCGATGTCTGGCCACACTATTATTCTCGCTTCTCGGTGCTCTCTGAAACACATAGTCAATTCATATAAAAGCAGCTTCACAGATCCTCGTAGTACTCAGAACTCAGCATGTTCTTCTCAAAGTCCTTCATCGCCATCTCGCTCGCCGTAGTTGCATCTGCACTCGGCGTCCCCATGGTTGCACGCGACGCCAAAGCTGACCTCAAGGCGGCTGTTCTCGCCGACCACAATGCCGCCCGAGCTGCCTATGGCGCCAAAGCGTTAACCTGGAACGAGAATCTGTATGCGGGGACCCTCAGCTGGGCGAACGCATGCCAGTTCAAGCATAGGTATGTGCGTCATGTGGGACCAGTCCAGAGCTATCTTTTAACGACATCATCAGTGGTGGTAACTACGGAGAGAACCTGGTTCGTAGAACCCAATTTTCCGCTTTCAGATTGTTTAATAAGCTTCGTAGTATGCTTCGACTGGGCAAGGCGGGGACCCAATCAAATCGGCCGTGGATTCTTGGATGTCCGAAGCTTGTACGTTCCTTAGTTCTCCATTAGGTATTTCGTATACTCATCGTCTCGTCCTACTAGCGAAATATGACTGTACGTATTCGCAGTGTACAACTCCTGCGCTGACTCAACGACCGCATAGATAACAACCCCGTATTCTCCTCCGACACAGGCCACTTTACGCAGGTAAGCGTCGATTTCAATCAATAACCCAATGCCCTGTATTCATGATTCATGTGTAGGTGGTCTGGAAGAGCACTACCTCTGTGGCATGCGCTGTAGGCCAATGCCCTGCCGGGACGATCTTTGGGTCTGCCAGCCAGTATGTCGTCTGCCGCTATTCCCCACCGGGCAATTACGCGGGTCAATTTGCGTGAGTGTTCCGTTTTCCATGGTTGCCGGAAAGTGTCTAACGAGGTTTGAAGGCAAAATGTTGGAAGACATGTATAAGGGCGGGCGTTGACTCTCCGTCATTTTCGTTTCTTAATTCCCTCGTCTTTCAAAAATCGTATGCTTATTTCCTTTGACACTGTTCATATTCGATTACTTAACAATCGGATATTTCTGCCTTTCGTTTCAACGTTCGGGCAAAGAACGCCACCTGATCGAGATCCTAAGTCGACATCAAACGTTTGTTATTGCTACATTCGTTACAAGCTCCCCAGACAATGCAAGAGTAGTTGTGACGCAAAGAAAACGCTTTGGAATCCAACTTGTGATGCCGTTTCTCGCAAAGGTTGGCAGCTTTGACAGAAAAGAAATCAAGCCTACACCATCACCATTGCGTCCTACGAAGATGCGCCGGCGGGTTGTGAATTCAAAGAAGTGACATCGTTTCTGCCCTTGTACCCGAACTGAACGTATCACTACAACTTGAGAACCGTGACAGTTATCTATCTATCTACCAATATACAAGCATACATCGCACAAATCCCAGTATTCTATGTAGAGCCGAATCATATTACTGGCAGTAGCTACAAATCCAATCCTTATCCTATCATATGATTCGTTCATCTCTACAAGAAGCTTAAGAATGTACAAGACGCCTACCCCTCAACGACAGTTTTCGTCGACTCAAATTAGACACTGCCTTTTCCACCTAAACTCTTGCTTCCAATAATCATCGGCACGCATAGGTGGTCGTGGTGGTGAAAACGGCGTACGGTCCCGAGATGGAACTGCCGCGTTGCGGATGCGTTGTGATTGGGCAAAAATCTACCGTGTACCGAGTGTGATGAAGGTTCCGTCCATTTTCATACGGTCGCTTACCGTCTTGTACAACAAAATGGCATCCTGCATACTGACCTATAGTCAGTTGCCCACTACCCAGGCTCTTTCTAATCAAGGCTTGCAGCTTGCTTCACCATGGATCATTCTCTACTGGAGGCAGAGACGAATTCCGCGAACTCTTGGTTGCGCCGCCACAGCGTCCGTCGCCTCCACAGTGGTCTTCGCAACTTAAAGAACTGCAGAGCGTAAGAGTATGGCTATGAGATATGAGTATTTTCAAAAAGAGGCTAATGAGATATAGTGTCGACGTCGCTTATGGTGACCATCCGTCTCGACGCGTCCACTGAAGCTTTCGGCCTAGATACTGGGCGCGCTGCAATGGAGGAGCGCGGGAGTTTCGCCTTGAGTGCTAGAAGTCTCCGTAAATGGTACAACAGATGAATGGCGCGGGAGATGCAGGAGAAAGTAAATGCATGTAAGAGAGAGAACGAAGGCAGGGCTTGGGTGGGCGGGCGGAAGCGATTGGAATGTAGGGAACGTGACACCTGGGCCGCGCAGTGGGCGGCACTTAGGGAAACCATTGTTGCGGTGGCTCCCCGAGCTATCTACCCGTTGGCATTCGGTGAGCAATCTCGTAGGCTGCACCTCAAAGAAGCAGTTTGAGATGAAGGTGCGCGGGGGAGCAAAAAAGACAGGGAGAAGAGATAGTAGAGGTGGGCGGCACTGAAAGAGACCGCCGTTTCGGTAGCTCTCCGTGCTGCCTACCCGTGAAGCAGTCTTATAGGCTTTGCCTCCAATGGAGAATTTCGGTATGTACGCCTACACTGAGAGTGAGAAGGCAGAGGGCGCGATAGCGGGATGGTGGCAATAGGGCTTGGGGAACAGCCGCACGATCGCCACTAGCCAGGTAACCTGACCTACTAGTATGAGCAAGCGTCGATACAGTAGGCCAGGTAAATCGGAGTTTAAATTTGGCGTGAACATGTCGTTGGAAATTCGCAGAGATCGGTCCGACTTCCTATATGCCATATATGGGAATAGAATCTGCAGCCTTCAAATCACGATTCGTTGTAGCAGTGTCCAAGCCGCATCCAGTACACAAAAGTAGGCCAGAAAGACTTTAGACATGTGAATATACTGTAGTGTTTCGACCGGATATTGGCATATCGCGTCACACCGGTCGACGAAGCGAACCTATACATATCCCATATCGCGTCACGGTGCCTATGAGCCAGGCACACCCATCCAAAAGCGGAAATTTTCGGTCCCGCCTGCGGCGGGTCAGTCCAATTAGGCTATTCCCGTGTTTGTGCCGGGCCACGAAGCTGTTCGCTGTAAGTTCGCGGCATATCGCGTCACATGCCGCGAACCTACGGTCGAAACACTACAGTATATATCTCATGCAGGTAATGGCTTCAAAACCCCGTTATGTCCCGTTGAAACCTCCGTCTGTCCACCGGTAGCATGATAGGTTGATCAACACACTATGCAGCCATTCTCGACGAGACGTGTCTCTCTAATACTTCTCTAAACAGCACTCCAACTCTTCCAATCCTCTGGAAGGTCATCTTATTGTTGAAAACTAGGATCACAACGTCTACACGACTACTAGCGGAGAGGCGATCAGCCAAGAGACGGGGGCACAGCTGGTTCGGAAAGTCATTGGCGTCAACAGGCGCGATTGGGCGTTGCCTATGCTCGCGGATCATGTGTGTATAACATGATACACCGCCTGGCATTAGAGTGCATCTTGGAAGCGCATCTAGTTAAGTTTTTATGAGTAAATAGTCGAGATCTAGTATAATATCCGTACTCTTGTCAATTGGGACCTCAGCGGGAAGTGTGGACATCACAGACAAGTGCGCTGCGAGGCCTTAGAATTGGCGGAGCAATTTTATTTCCATATATGGCATATAGGAAGTTGGACCGATCTCTGCGAATTTCCAACGACATGTTCACGCCAAATTTAAACTCCGATTTACCTGGCCTACTGTATCGACGCTTGCTCATACTACTGTAGCGTTTCAACCGTAACTTCACAGCCTGTGACCCATTATGGTCTGAAGTTACAGCGAACAGCTTCACAGACCCTTAAATTGCCTTTTTTGGACAGTTCCACTTATAGTGGGACCTGAAATTTCCTTATTTGGAGGCTTGTGCCTGACCAAAGTGGTCCGTGACCCGTTATGATGTATATATAGCTTCACTTCAAAGACCCCCGTGACCCGTTATGTGAATTTGCGGTTGAAACGCTACAGTAGTAGGTCAGGTTACCTGGCTAGATCACCACCTGACCCTGCAGTTTTTCACCAAACACTATCCCTCCACCTGCGTACGCACCCGGGGCCGCGGCAACTGCCGTCCGAGGGTTCGAGTCCGACCATTCATTGGTGCAGATATTTTTCGTTTGCATTCCTGACGACTATATATATATTTATACGCTACTTTCACCGTCTTTGACGCGTATTAGTGTATTCAGAATGTGTACAGGTAGTGTCAAACACGAATTAGAGCTTTTTTTGGCCTGTACCTGCTTGACTTCTTAATTGGGAATGACACATCAATGAAGTCGCGTACACGTAACTGACCATCACCATCATACTTCTCTTACACTCGGAACCCGTCTCTAAATGGCAGTCAAGGACCAGAAATGCAGCTCATGCCGGCATGACTTCCCATGCACTGCCGAGCACTTCAAGCCGACCTTCGGGACATCCGGAATCGAGTACATCAAAACCTGCCATGGGTGTGCCAAGAAAGGTTGCAAGCGTAGCCGCAAATACCGCGAAAGAGCCAAGGCCAAGAAGGACGCCGTACCTACCGGAGAACACACTCCCAGGAGTCCCAGCCCAGCCCCCGGACCTACGACACGTCAGGACTCCGACCCAGGCAGTGATGACGCGACTGACTTCCTGGGTCTCAAGGAAGTCAGTCTTGACGCGTTCTTGGGCACGCTTGCAAAGGAGAAGGAAGTGATTACACTCTCAGCCTTTGTTAGCTTGACCGGTGTTGAAGGAGACATGGATCAGCGTGTAGATACCTTCCGACGCACAGTATGGGACCAACTTTCATATAGATTCAAGTATGTGCATGCAATCCACTTGGGCCATCTCTAAGCTTGAATATTCAGCTGCCACAAGAAATCGAAGCCGTCGGAGATGGGAATTACTTGTTATTCCTTTAACTGTGCCCAAATGGCTAAGCGTCAGAGTAAGGTCCAGAAGACTGCTGGACCAGGTATCAAGCATTGTGGAAAGGGCCAAATGGATGCTTTTGACTGCGATGGGTGGCTGTATATCTGGGCTAGTCTAGGTTCCAACACAGTCTTTGTTTGCATTCGACACAAGGAGCAGCATGTCCACTACTGTTGCATTGATGTTCCTGACAATGTTCGAAAGTATGTGGAGGATAATCCGCAACTTCGAGTTCCTCAAGTGAGTGTTATTCTAACCAGCTGCCCTGATCTGACAAGCAAATGTTATAGCTCTGGAGCAGGATTCTCAAGATGCATCCATCACCAGAGTTCACACAGAAATCTGTCTACAACCTGTGGGCAAAGCAGTCTGAAAAGGACTGGAAGCGCGATCCTGATGAGGTTAAATCTGCACGTATCCTGCTTAAGGAATTTCGAGGCAAGCCTGTTGGGTCTGCTTATCATATTAAGCCTATTCCAATGCCCGAGGCTGACAATGGCTTCACGGCACTGGCCTTTTCCTTACCTAACATTCTTTGTAAGTGGGGCGGTACTATTCGCGAAGTTGCACTCGACTCTGCTTGTACGTATTGTCTCTTTATGATTGGCATGTTCTGATGCATGCTCTCTTACACAGGGAATACTAATGGGTCCCGTTTTGAGGTCTATGCATTACTTGGCAAGGTCTACAAATCGGGATGTCCTCTCGGTTACCTTCTAATCCAATCAAACAATGGACAAGAAGGTGAAAAAGAGAAGTATATACGAAAACTTCTTGAACACTTTTGTGTTACTTGGGAGCTCCACGTCCTCGAGACTCTGTCTGATAAAGACATTACAGAGATCAATGCATTCCTAGCTGAGCTTCCGGCGAACCATCAGCTCTGCTTCTGGCACTGTCTTTGTGCAATCAAAGTCCGCATGGCTACCATTGCCCGCCATCCAGCTCTCTACCGTCCAGACGAGGCCTTTGCAGAGTTTGACTGGATTGACCGTACCTTTGTGCCGGTCAATCAGATGAATTCTAGAGACGCTGTAGGCTATGTATTCTGTCCGGCCCCCCATTGAAAACGCCTCCTTCATCTCTTCACAAAGCATTTCTGCGAGCATCCCCTTCTCCCAGATCGACATGGGAACACTCGTACCTCTGCCCAGATTCACATTGACGCAGTGTCAGAGATGTATTGGTTCTGTTTTCAGCGTGGATTACGCGAGGTCTGGGGCTACATGTGGACATCCTGGTATGCACCCAAGAAATGGGCGCGCTCTGGGCAAGGTCTACAACACCCTATCTATTCAGACTTCGCACTACAATGACAGTCGAGAACTTCTGGCGTTACTTGAAGCACGAAACACTCCATCACCTTCTCCATCCGCAACTCGACCAGCTAATATGGCTTCTGGTTACCGACGTGGGGCCCCGGATGGATGCAAGGATGCTGAAGTTTGATGCAAATCACCGTGCCGGGCGGTCAAATGAGCTTTCTCCTTTGCAGAAGAGTCTCAAGGCAAACTGGTACAAGCTCCGGGACCGACAGCTTGGTAATGCGACATCCTACACTGTCGATATCAGAAACTAGACATGCACATGCGGGCAGCAGAGAAATAATGCTTACTGTCTATGTAAGCATCTTGGACAGGCGGTAGAGGACCCTGATCCGCGCTTCTTCCGTGAGGTAGTTCGGAGGTGAACAACTCCCTTCTATCGTCACCCATTGCTTGTTCCACGGGGCGGAAGTCCGCTCTCCGACATTGAGGATGGATCCATCACGGATGGTGATGATAGGCCTAAGCAGAAGTCGGTCAACACTTTGGGTAAACATTGCCGAGACCTATCCAATACTGAGGGCGGCCAGTTCTCATTCCGATCCCGTCAGCGCCGGGGTGACTGCAATAATCCCATCGAGATTTCTGGCAGCTCATCTCCCATCCGAATGGATGAGCAAGACAATGACAATGAGGTAAGTCCTTCAATTGTCTAAACACTCACTGATCTCAATGCATTCACAGCGGGCCACCAGACATCTCCGACTACAAAAGAGGGCAGAAGATCTGGTGGAGGCGGCACGGCTCATCAATGAGCAGCTTGATCTGGGCTCGGAGATCTGGCTGAAGAGCATGGACCAGAAGAATGTGGGACACAATGCTGCTTCCCTAGTGCAGGATATCAAGAAGTTCACCAATACTGGGAGGCGGAGGGAGCCAACCTGGGCAAGAAGTGGAGACAGGGAGTCGGCTAGGTATACTACCAACACAATGGGTTATCAAGTTCCTCTGCCCCCAAGGCATGGAGGCGCGGACGAGGCAATAGCTGGATTGAGAGAGTCAGGTGATGGATCAGCAGCGGGTGAGGACATTTGAGGGGCTGGAGATGGCAGTAGAAGTTGTGAGGCAATTGAGATTGACTAGCTAGAGCACTGGATTCGATAGAGATGGCATTGTCACTGGTCCAAGTCGTTGTCGTCGCAAACGAAGCTCAAAGTCCAATGATCCCGATTAGGAAGTTGCTGTGAGTGCAATCTCTAAGTCCACCAAAACAGTGCCATTTGTGTTTGACACTACCTGTACACATTCTGAATACACTCATACGTGTCAAAGACGGTGAAAGTAGCATAAAAATATATATATAGTTGTTAGGAATGCAAACAAAAAATATCTGCACCGATGAATGGTCAGATTCGAACCCCCGGACGGCAGTTGCCGCGGCCCCGGGTGCGTACACAGGTGGAGGGATAGTGTTTGCTAGTTTTTCCCGAGTTTGACTGATATTGTTGTTCTGAAAGATATCCTCCTAAAATCAATCTTAGTCTAGGCGGTAACAGTCTTGACTCACAATACTGCGCCAAACAGTATTGAACCACGTCCCAAAGGCAGCACATTCTCGAAATGGTTGATCTTGGAACAGACAGTGAACAACCACAAATTGTTGAGGAAAGGGTGCAGCGTAGGTTCCTCTTGGGAAATCCGGTCGACTTAGCCTGTGTATGACAAGCGCTGGGTTCCCTCGACTCGCTCGGAGGCATAAGTAGGAAATAAGCCATGTAGGCTTTTTTTTTTTTTTTTTTGGATGTACGCTGTCAGGGCGCAGCCCTGACTAAATTCATTAAGCAATATCACCGGTCTTCAAACTTCTTAGTGGAGAGAGGGGAGGCGTTGGTCAAAATGTGTTACCGCACACAATTGTGATTACCGTAGTGTGGGACTCGAACCCGAACCCTGGATCAAACAATCCAGGGCTTTACTCAGGCCCATACCCACTAAAACCCTGACATGCTCTGTATGAGCGCGCTCCGTCCCCTCCTTCTGTCCGGTATCTTTGATTACTAGCCTATTCCAAGAATTTAGCACTAGTTTCTTCGGTATCGCTTGTTTTCCAAATTTACCTTTGTTGGTCATCGCGAAGTCTGTCGTTGCTGACATTTCCAGGGCCTTGATATATTTGTTCCTTACTTTGTTCTGGCTTTGATTCAGATCGCCATCGTCTTTGTACTCGATCCTCCTTTTGTTACGCAACTTCCATAGTAGGAATGCGCCTTTGGACAGCAACTTCTGGAAAAGCCTATTCAGCCCGTCTTTTTCCTCTGTCTTTTCCTTCTTCCTTATTGGTCGTGCCGCCCCACAACCAATCAGCGTTCCATACTCAATCTTCGGCCATTTCTCGCCCGTCTGCTCCCATAGGCTCTTCGCTGTACCCCACACCACTTCGTGGGAGCCAATTTCACATTCTAGGAGAATGTGTTCCAGGGTCTCTAGGCTACCGCATTCCGGGCACATCTCCAGATGTCCCAGGCTCTCCATTCTTGTGAAGAACTCACCCGTTGCATGTGCTTCATGCATTGCTCTCCAGCGGAACATTTGGGTTTTTTTACTGGTGTTTGATCCCCTCACTGATCTCCAAATCTTCTCCCTTGACGGTGCCTGCCCATTTAGGTCTTTAAGCACATACACCCCCAAACGCTGACCCAGCGGAATTCCGCTGGGTGATCGGATTGTGAATTTCCAGCGGGTTTTTTGCCGGGAGCACGCTGGAACGCCAGCTGGTTTCCCGTGAATTGGCAATCCCTGGAATCTTGTGGGCTCAACGCTGGCAGAAGGCTGGAGGTTTCGGCACGAGCTCGGTAGCTCTTGCTTGCTGAGTTGACAGTTCAAGCCTGAGCGATAACATTGACGTTCCTCGCTGTTTATATACCTTGAAATATATTTGTAGGAAGATTTCTGAGTATGAATCTCTCTATTCTTGACTTTAAGAGATTTTTCAGTTGTCCAAACATCATCGGACTGTTTGGAGCTGAAATCCCTCCAAGTCCACGACTTGCCAAATCCGGCACGCGACTGAGCGGACAAACAAACAGCCGTTGTTGCCGTCTCTTCTACTTCCACCTGCTTGCGACTGCGACATCTGGCAATATTCTCATGCATCCTGCTCGAATTTTGCAGCAGTCCAGGTATGGGCCATACGGAAGGACGACACCCACCCATGGTTCCCCAGCTCAGCCTGGTCCCCGTCCAGTGCAAATTTTTGGTCGTTCCGTCAGCAACCCCAATATCTCGCAGTCTGCGCGGGAGCTCTACAGCAGCAGCCCACTGCCTTCACGTCGCTTCGGCTCCCAGCTCCAAAACATGCCATCAAGTTTTTCATGGGGTAGACCCCAGCCGTGGTCACGATGAAGGGACTGACAGCGGCTTCGGGTCAGAATACAGCTCTGAACAGTGCCCGCCAGATGATCAGCTGCAGTCCCAGCATCGTTCTGCAGTTGGCGGCGGCCCACCAGATATAGAATTCGAATATGGACCATCGTCGGACTTGACTGCCGTGATTTCATCTCTAGGCCTTAACGCGGCTGCCACGGAGAAGGCATATTCATTTGCATCGGTGCATATATAGTGCTATCAAGGTCATCTTTCTGATGCTGTACTCCATATACTAGCTCAACGTTGATCTTGATCACAAGCTGGCATTCATGTATGCTGATTTAGACTTTTTCAATCTTCTTGTTTCTGTCTCCGTTCGTACATAATCTATGTTATACGCACTTCTATGCTCAATATATGTCTGTTAATCATTGGTTAATTGAGAAAGAAGTTGAACAAACAAGCACAGATAAAATTGATTTGAGATTTGGGCCTTGGCTTGCTTAGCAAGCGCCGTATAACGTGAACTATCTCCAGCCTGTCCCCAGCAACTCTCCCAGCTTTGTTGCCTGGCTGCGCCAGAGGAATCCAGCGTCGACCCCGCCGGTATCCAGCGTCGACCCCACCGGTATCCAGGGATTGCCAATTCACAGGAATCCGCTGGAATTGCCGCTGGGAATCCATCAGCCCATCACCCAGCGGAATTCCGCTGGGTCAGCGTTTGGGGGTGTACTTGATCCGCTCCATGTTCCCTTCTGTCGCTCTTCGTTCCTGAATCTTTATCCTCCTCTTCAGTTCTCCATATGCTTCTTTCTGTATTAGCCCTCTTAGTCGAATCCCCGTTATCAGCGCATTTGATTTTTCCGCTACCGGCGCTGGCTCTGCCGGAATACCTTTGGTGTGTTTATCTGCTGCTTTCTTTGTCAAATCTAACGCGCCTTTTATTCCAGGGTGCCTAGTCCCGTTCTCAACTCGGAATGTTGTATCTCCTTTCCTAGCTCTCAATTGCGCAACCACCCACTGCAGCAGGATTCGCTGCTCAGGCTTCTGGCCTTTCCATCCTTTGCTTTCATTTTTGTTCAGCTCTGTTGTAAATGCCCGTTGTACCCTCTTGGACCTGAGGAGGAACATAAGGTCTACCTCATCCGGTGTTATTTCTATAGCCCGTTGTATTGCTAGCGCCAACAGCGGGAGGTCGTCCTTGTAGCCATATGGGGGTGTTATCTCCGCGTTCCGCAGGTCTCTTGTTTGCAGCCATATACCAACCCCCTCATTCGCGTAATCATTTCGCCCTATCATGATGCAAACTGTTCTTTCCTGTCTTTGATCTTTACCTTGGTGTCTCGGCTCATGTGTTCCTCTTCCCCACAGATCTGATCCTTCTATGAAGATTCGGAATAAGTCCTCCTTCTGTGGGATCAGATCTCCCTCTTTCGGCAGCCGTTCTTCTTCAGCACCTATTCTTTCCCTGCCCTCATTTGCCCGTCAACTTTGCGGGTCCCACTTAGGGTCTAACACATCCAGCAGCTGGTTCGCTCTTCGTCTGCACTGAATCTGGCTATCACATTCCTTTGGCTCTTTGCTCTCACCTTCTGCTACTCTTCTGGCATCTTCGGCTGTCCTAACATTATGGTTGGACTGGAGACAGCGCGCAGACTTGTCATTCGTTCTCCGGATCCTGTCTGCGGACCATCCCTGATGAAGCCATATTGGCATTTCTCCCTTCACCTCCTGTGGTATCATGATGGCATCCATCAGCAGCTTATTATTCTTTGCTACTTTAAGGATTCTCTTCATGTCGGGCGGTAGGTCTATCTTGTTCGTGTCCCATGTCTGGAGGAACATATTCACAAGTATACCAGGATTCAGCGCCTTGTATGTGCTAAGGACTTTGTTTCTCATAGTGTCTTGCATTACCAGTGCCCATCTTGGGGTGGCTCCATTCATGCCCAGGAAGGTTGCCAGGTGTACAATATGTATCGTGTCGTTCCAAAGTTTAATGTCTATGAGGTTCTGTCCCCCTTCATCTAGTGGCCGTTTTAGTGTTTGTTTGTTCACCCGCGCCGTCTTATGCTCCCAGAAGAACTTGTGAATCATCGCGTCGAACTTCTTCTCCATGTCTTTTGGCATATCCTCTGCCGTCGTCAGGTACTGTGTCTTTGAGGCCGCATAGGTCTGTATCCCTACTCTTTTGCCATTCAGGGTGGGGTGTGTATGTTCCACTTTCTGTAGCACCTCTTCTGTTTCTGACATTACCTTGTCCCAGGGCACATTTGGGTCGAGTTCATTGCCCACCCACGAGCCTAGCAATCGTGAGCTTTCCGCATCTTCTGTGATATGTATCCCTTCTAGTACGCCTTCCGCCATCTGCGACAACTTCCTTTTGTTCATGAGCTCCGTGCGGTGCTCTACCAACCCTATAGGTATGATCACCGTCTTCTTGATGTTGAACTTCGCTCCTGAAGCCGCGCACCAGGTGTCGAGGATCTTCTTCAGGTCTAAGAACTTATCATTCTTCGACATGAACACTGTCGTGTCGTCCGCGAACAACGTGGTTATGATTCTGTCTAGGATCCCTCTGACTTTATATCCCTCCAGGTTTGAGTCTCTCAGCATTGCCGCCAGTGGTTCTATCGCTATGTTAAAGAGTAGGTATGAAAGTGGGTCCCCTTGTCTGACTCCTCTTGTTACCCTGTACTTTGGGCTAATCATTCCGTTAGCTATTACCACCGTATACGCGTTCTCATACAGTATCTTCACTGTTTTAATAAACTTGGGCTCCTCGACAACATGCAGCGCCACGGGGAGCGTCTTCATCACCTCCCGCGAATGCTTGATCGCATTCCGCAAGTCCTCCACGTCACTCAGCCCGTTCTCGCCCTGGAAATGATTCTTCTGAATATCAATGCGAGCCAGTCAGGCGGACTGTGCCTTTCGGAAAGTTCACTTTTTCGAGGGTTTTCCAGAGGTAGTCGTGCATTATCTTGTCATAGGCTTTTTCTTGGTCTAGGAGGACAATCATCCCGTCTTGCCCCGTCGCATCTGCATGATATATTATTGCTCTCGCCAGTTTTATTTGGTCCACAATGCTCCGCCCTTCAACAAAACCTGCCTGGTCCGTATGGATGAGGTTAATGGCCTCCTCAGCCAGTTTGACAGACATTGCTTTCGTGAATATCTTATAGTCCGTGTTCAATAGGGTTATAGGCCTGTAATTCTCCATCGCCGTCTTGTCTGCCTTCTTAAAAATCGGGCACAACTATCCATCAGCGAAACTCGAATTCTCAACTAGCTCGTGCGTCTCTATGTCGTTAAACAACAAGGTGAGTGCTCTCACTACATTAAAAGTCTTTGCTTTGTACTCCGTGCCTTTGGTGCGTTCCCACCGTTGATTGTAATTCTGCCACACATCGTATTGGAATCCATCAATCCCCGCTCCGCTAAATGCTTTTGACCCCATCAGTGCCTCCCGCACTCCTTCCTCTTTCAAGTTCTTACTGAGCCTTTCCTCCGCCTGCTCCGATAGCTTGTTTATACTGCTCTCAAATGTGGCTTGTTGTCCGCGTATCCTTTCATCATCTTGACCAATCCCTTCTGACTGGAGCCCGTCATGGTACCTTCCAAACATTTCCGCCATTCTTCCCGGGTCTCTTTTGTACTGCACTGGTTCCGTTCCCGGCACTTTGAGACTGTGGATTGGATCCCTCGCCTTATCTCCTTTGATTATCCTGGTATAGTACTTGCTATTTGCTTCACCTAGTATTGCCTGGTTCGCATCAGTAAGTTCGGACCCATCTGGTGGTGTCTGGCGGGGGTCACCGTCTGGCACCGCATGGTGCCATGCACACCATACCGGTACCAGACCATATCAGATCGTTATGCAGCCAGACTTGGTAGAGTCAGCCAGACACTGCCTAATTTTTTTTTGCTCTGACAAGTTAATGACCCACCACAAACACTTCTTGTATTGATGCCCGGCTCCTCGACATGGTGCTCAATGTCGTTTCCAATGTTGACGCTACCACGAGCAGACGTGCTCGGTTATCAAACCGGCCCGAAGCACATGGTCTATGCGCAAGCACGCAATCGACCACGTGTATGTTGGTTTCAACGGCGCAAAATTCCTAAGTTCTTCCTCATCCCACCACCTCGTCTTAACCACAAGACGAGGGCTATCCTTCTACCACCACCACCCCCTCCTCGCGATCTCTGTGTCCATTACGGGTCCCAATGGCAATGACCCCACCGACGGACGAGTTGACGCAAGGGTTTCGGTAACGAGGACATGCACAACAACGACAATATTGCGGCCTGCACAAGCACAATGACCGGGGCAACAAATAGGACGACGGGACAGTGAGCACAATGACAGGACGGCGAGTACGATGACAAGGATGGTGAGTAGACGGCAATGACAGCAGTAACAACGGCAAGGACAGCATGCACACCGACTATGCGCCTCGGATCCCGATTCCAGTCCCATCTGCGAGCTCGCTAGTGGCCCCGCGGCTCAAGGATGGTCTAGTGCGTCTTTCCTCTTTTCATTGTTCATACCATTCACCGCACGGGGATGATCAGTGCCGCCGACGGAGCCTCTTGGTACATAATTTATGTCAATCCTCTGGTGCGAAGCGTCTCTTTCAGTCGTTCCGAAACATATATTGAACTGATCCGCATTGTACGACAGTCTATCAACAGGGCACTGCCTGCTATCGAGCACAAGCTCCGGACAAGAACTCAGCTGGTTGGCGGCTCGTGCTATTATGATCATATCAACTTGGCGAGTCCTTACCCGCTTTGTCGCATTCTGTACAGACCCTGTTTATAGCACTGGTATGGGTGACTACGAGGACAGTGTGCCCAAACGTGAAGACCTGCGATCGCGATGATATCGACTACAAGATTAGCCGGGCACGACCAGGACAACAGCTCAACACCTACCCATGTTCGCCGCGCATCATGCCCATACACCCGACTCCGGTGATGCTAGACTAATACTTCCACCACGGTATGTCCGTGGTTTACCACAGCTGCGCAACTGCTAATTGTCCTGCCCCAGCATATAGGGCGCACCTGGTGTGCACGGCATTCGGTGCTGCATTGGTATCTAATGATAGCATGTATATACTTACTAGCTACATCGTGTTGTATTAGATACACTAATCTACTTCATTTTTTCTGCAACTTTTATTATGATTTTAAGCTACTGGCAATGGTGTGGGATCAATGCATGCTCGAGGTGCTGTATGGGATTGGTCTGGTAGTGTATGGTTGAAGTGTCTGGTAGCATATGGTTGATCGGAGGGACGTGCATAATTTATGCATGTCGTTTCTGGTGCCAGACGCGTCTGGTGAGCATGGTTGGTCTGGTGCCATGCTCACCAGACGGGTGGCTACTTACTGATGCGCTTTCGCCGCCGCCTTCCTTTCTTGCCACATTTCGCCCCCAATTTTCGCTATTTCCCGCTCGATCTTCGCTGACTCTCTTTGCTTATGCTCTTCTGAGGTGCTTGTATTCTTCAACACCGTTTTCAGTTGTCTATCAAGTTCTGCTATCTTCTCTTTCCCTTTCGGCAGAATCTTCTTGGCTTCCTTTCTGAGCTCAGTACCGATCTTCTCTTTCCAGTCCGACCATAGCTTCTGTGGGTTGCTCTGGGAAGTTCGGTTCTCTCCTGAGGCGCGCTCCATGTCCTTGACCAGTTGAACCCCACTTTCATTTATTAGCTTTGTCATGTCCTTCGTTTTCACCACGTAGGACGGAATGGTATATCTGCCATATCCTTGTTCCGGCGCGCTCGCCGTAGTCACTTCGCAGGACACCCTCTTGTGGTCCGATTCGATTCCATCATCTCTTGTCGACTCCATCTCCCAGTTCCTGCACTGGCTTAGCCTGGATCTTTTGATGCAGATGCGATCTATTCTCGACGAACTTGGGCAATTCGTTGCCTGCATGAACGTAAACGCTGCGGTATCCGGGTTCTCCTCTCGTCACCTGTCTATTAAGTCACACTCGCGCAGGAACGCGTTCATCGCCTCCACGGCTTCTCTGTCGTCATCGTGCGCCGGGAGCCTATCTAGTGCCGCTGGAGCGAGATTACAGTCTGCGCATATTGCATCTGGCTTCCATTCTGGGTACTCCCGTACAAAGGTTAGACATGTTCTCCAGTACTCTGCATTTTCTCTCGGCGCATTGGGTGCATAGCTAACCATGATTTTCATAACATCATCACCATGCCACGGTGCCGCGACAATCAGTCCTCGTCCGGGCACGACTTCCCTACGGGTGAGTCCCATCACATTCGTGTTCGGTTTGTAGAACACCAGCGCAACACCTTCCGCTCTACTCGCGCGACCTCCTAGCGCTCTGGAATATTCCACGTGTATCGTGTCTCCAAACCTTTCCGTGATTTCTGCGACATAGTCCTCGTCGTAGTGTGTTTCTTGGAGGGCTAGGATGTTTACTTTCTTATTTCTCATCATTGTGGGGATCTCGTTAATCTTCTCGATTACCACCCCATCCTCTGATCTCGATTTCCTTCCTTTAATGTTCAGCAACGACAGCCTGATGTGCGCTTTTTTGTCTTTTTCCCGGGCCTTGCATTTTCTCGCCTGTTCGTTCTTGCCGCTTGTTCCCCTTCGTCTTCATCGTTCTCCCAAAATTCTTCTGGGTTGGGGTCTTCATTTTGTGTGGACAGTCTCTCAGCACCGGCGGTCACCCTCGAGCGCGAAGCAAGGTCTGTACCTGCACGGTGTTGTGGTCCGGTTCGTTGTGGTCTGCATTGTTCCCCCCTCGACGTATTAGGGTTCATACGTGCAGGCGTACTTCCTCGTCGAGAGGAGTCGGGACCAGCGTTGGAGGTCGCCATTTGTGTGGAATTCAGGTTACGATTAGTTGTACTCATCATTAAGCCATGTAGGCTTGTAGTGGACTGTGTTGTATAGTCATAGCCGTATCGCAGCGACGAAATGAGAGAGTAGTCTGGTCTATTAACAATTAGCACTAAAATAAGTCATACTGGTCATTACGCCGCGGTCGCCAATCGCTTCAACGACTCCTCAGCAGCAGTCACACCCTCCTGCATACCAATGGCTCTCGAATGCTCCAAGCCTTTTGTATAAAACCTGCTCGCCATGCTCTTGTCGCCCGCAATCTGTCGACGCGTCAGTACCCGCTTCCCTTCAAGATACAGGTTAAACCCACCTCGCGCATAAACCCAACGTTAAAGAGCGCGGCGGCATACGCGACTTCGCATATCGGTATGGGCTCGTGGAGCTTGCGCGTCTTTTGTAACGTGCCCAGCGCTTGTTTCGCCCAAGACTCGGCTTGATTGAGTCTTTCTGGGGTGAGCTTGCCGGGGCGGTGGAGGATGAGCTCGGAGATGTTGCCCATGAGCTGTGCGCCGCGACACTGGTCTTCGGGTGGCGACTCTTGTGGTGGTGGAGGTATGAGAATGAATATGGCTTGGAGGTAGAGCGGCAGGGCAAAGCTATTTGCACGTCAAAAAACAGAAAAGAGTAGGTGATTTTGAGCTCACTCGATCTTTCCTATCCGCCTGTAAAACCCAGCAAGGGCCTCCAGCGGGGCACCGACATCGGTAGAGGACGCCCAAGGCGGTAAATCAAGTTCTGCCAGGACTAGCTGATCGACGTCTGGGTCAATCTCGCCGGCGTTCGCTTCCTTGACGAGACGCAGAACCTCCTCGACAGCCCACTGCAGATACTTCTCCTCCTCCGCCTGGGGCTTATTCAGCGTCTCTGCGTGTTCCCCAATTTTGCCGGCAATGGCCACCGCGCGTAAGCGCTCGTTACCCGTCAAGCTCGTCGCGTCCTGCATAATCTTGAGCACCTCCTGGTACAGATTATATGCCTGCTCGAGTTGCCCGTCCTGCTCGAACACGTCCGCCAGTGCCACAGCGACGCCCGACAATTTTAAGTATGGCTCCTCCCCCAGCGTATCAAGCGGCAGGTTCCGTACTGTCGTCCAAGCCCTATAGTCGGTAAACATATGCCAAACACAACAGAAAAACAGCGCGTACCGGTGGAAATACTGCGCGCTCAGTCCGAGGTCGTTTTTCTCTTTCGCCTTGAGGGCGTCGCGTAGGTCTTGGCGCACCTCGCTCGGCCACATCGTCAATGTCCCATATAGCTCCCAACTATACGCTCGTTAGACAGCGTATAAAACAGGAAAACGTAAACGCACAGTCCATAGCCAGTACACCCTATCCCGACGACGAGCAGTGCAGAAAACACGGGTGACAGCCGACTACTTGACCCGCTCGACGTAGAGTAAGCTCGCTGCGCTGCTGCCGGCGTCGTCCGGAATGGTTTACGCGTCGCACGCGCCGGTGCCCAGCGATGGCGCGTGAGGGGCTCGGCTGCCTTTTGGACTCGTCGGGAGAACATCGTGGTCGGAAGAAAATGACGGAACAGACGATGAGGTAAAATGTGAAGGGCCTACGGCATGCAATAGAAGCTATGGTGCGAAAACGAGGCGCCTTTCACGTGGCGCTATGGTGTAGTGGCAGCACACGGGATTTTGAGGAAGTCTTCCCAGAGTCTTCCCGTAACCCAGGTTCGAACCCTGGTAGTGCCTATCTATCTGCCGTGGATAACTCTTTTGGCTACAATCACCTCGCTTTTAAATTGCTGTATTTGTCTTAGTTTTTTTAGAGTGGCGCAAATTGCAATGATCTGTTAGTAACGGTATTGATAAAAGGCTGTCGTTAGTAATGATTTCAGGAATCAACGCCGCGTGGCGCTGGGCCTCTGTCTCAACGCTCTCGGGTTCTCCAAACATGTTTGTGAACTTCAAACAAAGCAGTATTATTGTATGATTACAAGAGTGTGATCAGAATTCAATCCCACCTTTCTCCCCCCACCGGGAATCAGAACGACAGCGTGCCGTCACGCCGAATCCCGATGTCAAATAAAACCTATAAGTACCTCGACTTTCTATCCTGTTTAAGAAATACCAAGTGTATCAAACAGCAACAGTTAGGGAGTACTGCGTGATTAGCGATATGACCAGTGAACAGCGCTCTCCTGCCGCCACATATCTTCATACCAGTCATCACCTGTCACAGTCATCCCATATCAATCACATCGCATAAAAACACTCCAATCAACATTAGCCATACTAAATGTTTCCACTAAAACCATTATTTAAGTACCATGTCGATTTTACAGAGCAGTTAATAGGGCATGTTTGTATGTATATACACCACGAAGAAAATCTAGGAATGCCACGTCTATAAGTCTATTTTCCTCCAGACTGCTTGAACAGGATCAGCCCTCCAAGCGCGATCGCATACCCAAATATCTGCAGCGGCGTAATCGCCGACGAAAAGATGAGAACCGACCCCGTGATGAGCAGGATATCCTTGAACACGCCCGCAAGCGTGAGCACGAGCCCACTGCCAACACCCACAAGGAACACAGCCGCAACGTTGAGGAAGAATGCGACACACGCGTTGCTGAGTAGGATGAGGGGGCCGATGCGAGCTAGCTCGTAGAAAGGCGCCAGACCCTCCGTGAAGGGCAAGGCGAGGAGATTAATGGCAGCGCACACGGGTGCGTAGTAGTGCAGCGACACTAGAGGATCCATCTTGAGTCCGTGTAGCAAGATCTGGATCATGACGAGGCGCGAAGCTTCAAAGGCGACCGCGGCGGCCTGAATGAGGAATCCAAAGAGGTTAAAGTGCATCTCGCCGTGCGAGGCGAGCGCAACGCCGCATGAAATCATGAAAACGATGACAGCGAGTTTGCGGTTAGGCTCAGCGATGCGGAAGGTCCATGAGATAAGGAGAATAGCGACGGGATTAAATGCCTAGACACATAATTAGTTTCTGATAACGTCCTTGCCGTAAAAATTTGACAGGTGCGGGGAAGATGTGGCTCACCTTTAGCATCTGGATGTACGACACGCTGAGGTACAGATACGCCGTATTGCTGAGGATGAGACTGCCGCTGAAGAGCAGTCCGATGGGGAGAATAGACTTGACAAACATATCCTTGGTCATGTTGACGTCCTTGACGCCGTCAAGGAGGTGCGTCGTTCTCTGCAACACGCGGGTACCGATGGCCTGCATGGGAACGGTCAGCCGAGGCCGCGAAAAGAGAAAGAAAAACGCACAGCAAAGGTTAAATGCCATGTTACGAGCCAAACGGGATATTTGAAGGCGAGCGTGTTGTAAAGGTAGTTGTTGTAGATGATGACCGCCGAGCTGAGGACAATCCAGACCGGTATTATCATCGCCGCGGACAATTTTGGCTTGGGCTTCGGGGTCGCAGCTATGGCCGGAGACGGCAGGGCTTCGTCGGACTCGTCAAAAGCGTCCTTGGACAACACATTCTCCTCCTTGCGCGCCGGCGTGAGCTCGACGTCTTTCTCGTCGTGGTTACTGGACGACGACGACGACATGGTGGTTGCGGTGAGAAGAGCAAATGCTAGGAAAGCCGAATTGCGTGAGCCTGATGATAAGCATAGCTGATGGTCGTTACGCACAGCGACTGAGTTAAAAAAGAAGATATTCCAATGAAATACAAGGCGAGCGCAGCGTCGGCGACGACGTCGAGAACGGCGGCGGGAAGAAGGTCGTGGTTGCGGGTTAAGTTATCCGTTTGCGGGCGCCCCTCTTGCCAACATCCGGCAAATGCCGCCGATCAATCTTTCCGACGGTCCGTGATTTCATTATCCAACGCGGCTCAAACAAATGCCACGAGACGAGTAGTGGTGCTAAAGATTACAGATGCTAGCATTTCCCCAGCCTTGTTTCCGAATGCATAGCGTTAAATGCTGCGCACCGGATATCTGGGTGGCGTCCTTAGTCCTATTAGTCTTGAACCTTGCGAGTCGCACTGCACTACGTTCCACACCCAGAAAGAGGCTTCAACGGAACGTTCAATGAGAAAGACATGTCGAGTCTTTGCAAAAATAACGCTCCGTTTCAATTGCATCCACGCACGAAGGTCGCTTGTCGGGTACCTAAAACTCGGAGAGTACCCACCAAGTCGGAGAGAGAAAGAGGACAATTACGCACAGCTATCTGCATTCCCCGAAGCCGTGTCAAGCGCCACTTCCTTTCAAAACACATATTGGTCCACAATTTACTATCTGAATCGTCTAGCTCGCCTCTTTCAATAGGACGCTAGCTCGTACAGGTTAGGGTACCCGCATCACTCAGGTCTAACTTAAAGTTCGTAACGCAGCATTCTGTCTGTCCTTCAATAGATCCTATTTAATACAATCCTACCGACCGGTGCCAGATCGCAGACGACGGCGCATCTCCATTCTCTGCTTGGGGGCGCACCTCTGACTTTATGCATCAGAGTTGGCACCTTGTGGTCGTCGCGTATGGGAAGTAATAAGTGTCGTCCCAGTTGAGCAACGCACAGATTATCATTCCAGTATTAGCGTCGACTTCCGTCTATATCTCAACATGCGTCTACGGAAGTCCCCTCCCACTTCTCACTGCCTTTGCTACCTCGCTCTGAGACTCGTTGTTTAGGTACCTACCATATATCTCCGTATAATGCTCCTTCGCCTAAACAACAACAATTAGCTCTACACCTCATCACTTCGCTAAATCCTCTCACACTAGTAGTCTTCGCAATACTCTCCCTCTTCTCCACAACCCCCGCATACTCCACCCACTCCTCACTCACCTCCCCTCGTTCATAGCCACGGAACTCACCAACCACATGGTCCCGAACAATCCAAGGCGCGATCGCCGCATCCACCATTGTAAACTCATCTCCAAAAAAATATGGTCTTTTGACCTGACCAGCGAATGCACGCAGCGCCTCGTAAAGCTCTTCCCTCGCGGAAGCTTGTCTCTCGGGCTCCTGGAATTGGACAAGCCGGAAGAAGGACGGCACGCACGATTTGGCGACGTGGTCGATCCAGATGCGCGCGTAGGCGCGTTCCGAGGGGGCGCTTGGGAGCATTTTCTGACCAAAGGATGCAAAGGCGTCTTCAAGGAATTCGCAGAGGATCAGGGATTCGTAAAGTGCGCGGCCTTCATATTCAATGGCGGGGACGAGGCCCTTGGGATTGATATCTATTCAAGTATGAATGGGGTGCACGTACTAGTGTAGAGAGTACCTACCTAGAAAATGTTGCTCCTTCTTGTAGGGATTAACCTCCTTGTATTGGTATGGATATCCAAGTGCGTTGGACAAATGGGCAGAACTGTTTGAGCAGTCATGAGATGCATGGCGGATTTCAGAATAAAAACACACACCCAGCCCGACCAAAAGACCAATTTCTGTGGCTGCTGATGCTCCGCAACCGTCTGAGCTGCACGCTCTGTGGCGCATGGATGGATGTGTTCATCGGGCATCGACATGTTGGAAGGAGTGATGCGCTGGCGATGAGTGCATTCAGATTATATAGCCATGTCATGGCGTCATTTCTTACCTCGCACCAATGTCAGAGCCGCGTCTGTCAACTGATATATGGACACTGAACAACGGAACCCGTCAATACAGTTCTACCCTTGCAATAATTCTATGCCACCCGACGTCGTTGCAGTTCCCCTGCTGGATGCGCTGAATTCTATGTCGCCCCAGCAAGCAGGAGTCATCGGTACCAGCAGTTACTGCGCCACGAGACAATTTGTCAAAGAAAGTGCTCGACGAGTCAGGTAGTCCCGAACAAAGTATTGTCGTCAAAAGCCAAAGAGGTCGCGTCGCAGTCATAGTGAGAGAAGCCAATACACAGCACGCAAGGTCGTCGCGGGTCTAGACGGTGAGGCTGACGAGAATCAATGTAAACATATCCTATCAGAAGACATGCCTGTATAATAGGAGATATGTTACCCTGTGGCCAAGTCGTCAAAATCGATACCAGGTAGAAAGAACCCACCGTCATGGGAGAGCTAACAGTCCGGTTGGCATCGTGCCCAGTGTCACTGTAGGGCAGTACTCATCCGTAGACCAGAAGGCCAACGATGTCGCTTCCTACTACGAGCTTTCGGATCCAGATCCGGTGTTGAAGGAAATTTACCGATTCCAAGCGCTATCAGAACCGCAAAGCAGGCTTTCCTGAGTACTACTGTCGTCGAGTTTGAGATCGCGTGTGGGGGTTATCGCAATTCAAGTCTTTGGACATGACGGTTGAGGATAAAGCCAGAGCGATCACGTGTTGATTTGCTCCTTTTCTTCCGCCCATCACGGTAAAAATACGAAACGAATCCTCAAATATCCTTCGACGCGGAGTTACGTATATCTGTATCAGGCGATAAACGTTATGGTTTTGTTGATGTATATCTTCAACACCGACTTTCCTGTTCGGTCCTCGAAATTGTATCCATGAGGTAAGTACATTAAGCGCTTGGTTTGAATTCGTCCTATCGGCATGAACGTATTCTAATACTCTCTAGATGAAGCTGATCCTCTCCTCCAATAGTAACCTTCAAGAGAAATGATAAATTACGCCACACTGTCTTTTCCTGCAGACTTGTTCCTTACGACTTTCCCCAGTCTGAATGTCAATCCTGCCTTTGTTCTACCTTACTGGTACTCCCAAGGAATATGTTTTGACGTCCATATCAGGTAACACCTGTAGGACCCTTGTGGACACGTCCACTTATTTTCCTCTTTCGATCGCTCACCATTGTTCAACCCTGATTGTCCCGGCGGTATGAAGAGAACGCGCGCTTTCGCCCCACTCAATTTTCTCTCCCAAGCCCCCCAATACCTGCTAGCTCACAATCACACCCATACCCATTCCCACTATCGCTCCATCCACCTAGCAGACACTACCATCTGGACCCACAGCGGTACATGGCACCGCCCTTGCAATACGGCTTGATATGAGCGAGATGGATTTGGGAAGAAACGAAGAGTCGAGGATACCGCTCCGGCTTCGAGTTCCTCCCCGTCAACTCTGGTTCATACCCAGAGCAGCCAGAGTCATCCTCTGCCTGCGTTTATGCGAGCGCAGGGGAAGGCGATGACGGCGTAGTAGGCTTCAACTTGCCATTTCATTCCCAACGCATTTACTCAATTATTGCGTTCTATTTATTCGTTGATAGCGACATGCACTCTCAATCTGTACCTAGCCTTAGAATCTACCTCGTTTCATGTGAGTTTCCCTGCGCTGAGCAGTGTTAGGAATGTCAAACGCATCTGTTCATTAACTTATAAGCCAACCTGCATTAAAGTACCACACGCAATACAACCCGACGCCAAAAGCCCAAAATAAAAAACACTAATCTACAACCCGAAGGTCCTTCCCAGTTGACAAGTCTACATGTTCTCGATATGTTCTACACTGCCGACGTCGATTTCTTTGGTGTCCCTTCTCTTCTTCAACTCGCCGGAACCCTCTGGACTCTCATACCTCTCCGGCCTCTGCGTCTGAATCGCTTCCTTGTTCCTAAACACCATCACCATGCCCTGGTTCTCCCGATACAGTCGATCTATGTCCTCCAATTGTCTGTTAGACGTCTCCGGATAGAACACGTAAATAACCTGTCGCCATTCAACACCACCTATGCCCAGTAAGTGTCCCACATACCGGAACAAGAATCGCGTTGAACGACATCCATATTAGATAGAACCTCCATCCCAAACTCTCTATCCCAATGGGAGTCGTCTGTACGATGACAAAATTCGCAATCCAGTTACTTCCCGTAGCGAGTGCTGCACCCATCGTACGCATGCTTAGCGAGTTGATTTCCACGGGGTACAACCAAGGCACTCCCTGCCAGCAGATCCCGAAAAACACGTAGTACAAAAAGAAGAATGCCGTGGCCGCAGCTCCAAAGCTCTGCCCGCCTTGCGATAGGAAGGCAGAGATGAAAATATAGCAGACAGCTTGGCCAGCGGCACCGTACATCATGAGCTTTCGGCGCCCCGCGCGTTCGATAAGGTGCAGGCCAGCGAAGGAGAAGACGAGGTAGGATACGGAATTGCAGGCGGCGAGAAGGCGGGCCATGTTGTTCGAAAGGCCAACGGAGTCTTCAAGTACCAACGGCAAACTGAATTGTAGATCAGTAACCAACAAAGAAGGAGAATAAGAGGCATACTAGTAGCTGGTAACATTGATGCCGACTAGCTGCTGCATCCACTGGGTTCCAATGCCCAAGATCATTCGCTTTACCATACCAGTGTTTCCAGTTCTTCCCGCAAGAATGTCCTTGAACGCCGGGCGCTGTTCCCTCTCAATGCGTAACGCTTCCAAAATTGTCTCTTTCTGCTGAATGATGAACTTGTCATCAGCAGTAGTACCAGCAGCTTCCAACGCGACAAGGACATCGACGCCTTCCTTCTCGTATCCGTGAGCCAGGAGCCAACGTGGAGATTCAGGAAGCCAAGGGATTGTCGCAAGCATGATGATAGAGAAGACGAGCTGGAACGCGATGGGGAAGCGCCAACTAATGCTGCCGGGCAGGAAAGAGAAACCGTAGGTCATCCAGCTGCTGAGGGAAAACCCGCCAATGTTCATACTGTGAGCAACGATATTAGTGGATGCAGGTAAACGTAGAGACATGAGCGTACATCATGCCGAGAACGATGAGCTTTCCACGAAGACTCGCTTTTATGGTTTCGCTTTGCCATACCGGCGATGTCGATGTGTTGACGCTGATACGATGACAACGTAGCTCAGCACTGAAAGCTAGGTGACGTACCCGTTGCCCAAGCCGGCGACCAGTCGTCCCGCAATCATCATCGGTACACCGTCAGCCGCCGTCTGCAGAACGGCACCAATGGACATGACGATCACCCCTGCAATCAACGACTTTTTCCGCCCAAACTGCTCGCCAAAGGCGAAAGTAGCCATGGCACCAGCGAAACTAGAGATGTGTTGAGATATAACGCAACTAACACAAAGGCGAGGCCACATACCAACCGATATCGTATAGCGAGACGATGGTCCCCTGCAAACTGGGGTCTGGATAGCCCATCTCGCGGAGAAAGTCCTCCGTCACGATGATACCGCCAAACACGCCTTGATCGTAGCCTATACAGATGACCTTGAACATAGCGCCCTTACAGTAACGTGAATAGAGTAACCCACCGAAGAGAGTCATCGCGGTGATACACGCCACCGACACCCAGACGTTCAACTGCGTACCCGTCATGCCAAAGTACGGCATTCTTGTGGTCGTCATCATCTCTCTAGTCGTTGTTTTAGATGATGGTGGTGGTAAGAAGAGGAAAAAGTCGTCCGGTGTTGTGAAAGGACGCGATCGCCACAACCAAAGCGTGATATCACGTTTTTATCATGGTCAGATCGGGCTGGCTAACCAAGGCTTGATCATGCTCAGTCCACGGGGGCTACAGTAGCTATAAGACGCCGTTGTAAGGTGGTACTTGGAACGGGATGACGTCAGGAAGTAGAGTGAGCGTAAAAACAAAACTACAAACCTGGTGGGCGTATGATAAACAGAGCTGAACAAACTACGAAGCCAGCTACAATCACCATGAGGCAACGTCCTCGCGTAGACTTCGTCGCTTATTTCAGCGCCCAGGCGAATGTCAAAGTGACTACGTGCTAATGCGCATATGGAGCAGAACAGTCGATGGCATTCGGAGCGATAGTCGCAGAACAGTTAGTATGCTTCTAAAGCAAGCGATACAGCTTCTGGATCCTTGAGAAGCGTGGCTTCTAGCAGCCCCATTGTATGCGCATCTGTCCGTTGTTCAGTACAGAGGAACGGGAGAACACAATCGTACCGTGTACGAAATGCTTTCCCTTTCCCTATTCACTTTCAATCCGGCCGCTGGCGCAGGAATATGTCGGCAAGGAGACCTTCATAGCTCCTGGACTTGAGGCTATTGACATGACAAGCGCAAAATACCAATTTTGCAAAGCATCTTTGCTAGAGATGGTGGGAGGAAAAAAGGATGAACGATCACGTGCTACACTAACATGGCAGTGCCAGCCCGAAAAGAGATTATGAGATAGTCCACAGATCTCATTGTACATTGAAAAATAGAGCTGGCATCTTGCAAAACCTCATCTACCGTTATGAATGCACCGATTATTTCGGACCGATCATCCGCTCCTCTTCATATGACCTCCATCAAGCGTAATGCAAATCGCCTGCCAGTGTGCTTGACCCACTTAGATGCGTTGTAAAGCACCTCGGCGCTTCTTAATAGGATCCTCAGCTTGGAATCCGGCTCATCAAACGCATGGCTACAAGCCTTCCTTGACAAATCGTCTTCAAGTTGATGTGCACCTCATTCGAGTAACCGCTAGCCCCCGACAATGACGTTAACCCACCCGCTTCCCCACTAGATACGTCTTCAGGCGGTCTCGTCCTCGCTTCTAGGCATTCTCTGAAATACGTAGGCTACCTCGCAATATCGTATAAGACGACCTCGCGCATCCTCCTCGTACTCACAGCCCATCATGCTCTTCACAAAGTCCATCGTCGCCATCATGCTCGCCGCGACTGCCTCTGCACTCAGCGTCCCCAATGCTGATGTGATCGCCCGCGACGCTGGCAAGGATAATCTCAAGGTAGCTGTTCTCGCCAACCACAACGCCGCCCGACTTGATTACGGGGCCACGGCTTTGACGTGGAGCGAGGACTTGTACGCTGCTGCCCTCGACTGGGCGAACACCTGCAAGTTCCAGCATAGGTATGTCTGCTTTGGGGTACGCCTCCCGACAACTTGTTAACGGAATCATCAGTCATGGAAAATACGGGGAGAACTTGGTTTGTAGAAGACCTATTCCTCCTCCACAATACTCTAATGCTGTGTAGTACGCTACTACCGGGAAAGGCGGGGATCCCATCAAGCTAGCAGTCAGTGCTTGGATGGCCGAAGCTTGTATGTTCCCCAGTTCTCGCGCTCATGTCACATTCTCACTATCTTGTCCAACCAGCGCAATATGATTGTATGTATCGGCAATGTACAAGTATAACCTACTAAACTACGTCTTAGACGACAAACCCGGATTCTCCTCGACCACAGGTCACTTCACGCAGGTCAGCCACTATTGCATCTCGCATCCGACGATGCCCTGTGTTCATGAGTTCGCTCATAGGTGGTCTGGAAGAATACCAAATCTGTCACATGCGCCGTAGGCCAATGCCCTGCCGGAACGATCTTTAGGGCCGCCAGTCAGTACGTCGTCTGCCGCTATTCCCCTCCGGGAAACTACGTGGGTCAATTTGAGTCAGTGTTTCGTTCTCCATTTGGATACTACTGAAAGGCATCTGACGAGTTCTGAAGGGCGAATGTGGGACGATACGTCTAATCCAAGGTCATTCGGGAATGCTCATCCTCGAAACTGTTTTTCATTTCATTCTGCTTGTAATATCGCACCACTTACTGTATTCATTCCTTGAAGTCGTGTCATCCCAGTCGCTTAATTGCTCAGCAAACGAACTTTTACCCTATCTTCAGGTCGAGTCCGCCAACTTTACCTTCCAGTTCTCTCCGCAGCGTTGAACTGCAGTTGCTGGTACCGGCACAGTGCGCCACCTCATCTCACGTCTGAGTTTTGTTGCGGTTGACGACCAGATGGCTTCCTAGTACGTCAACTGTTGCACATTGCAGGAGAGGTGTATTCCGGGATGGCATCTTACTAGAACAAGCAAATGCCAACCAGCAAGCGCTAACTGCGGATTGAGCGTGTTCCGAGCTAATGAATCCGTCGGGGAGGCTCGACTGCCAGTATTTTGCGCGCTGGAGCCTGGGCGGTAATGCCAAATTCTTTGGGATTCTTAGTTTTGTTACCGATTTTGAGGCAATATATTTCCAAGTAGGTCGAAGTAGCTAGACACACCGAGGTTAGTCTCGTTTCGTTTATGACGACGAGAGCCTCACATGGCCGATTGGTACGCACTCAATTCTACATCACCATCACTGTATTCAGCATCATCAGATAGGACTAGAGACTGATCGTCCGCGGAGGGGGCTGGCTAGAACACAATGACGCAAGGTTGTACTTATTAGAAATGGGACAGTGTGAGAAATAAGCGCGAGCGTCGAAACTGGAGAGCCAACAATCTCGGCGGCGCACATCCATTTAGTTACTTGTTTCAGTGTCCGCGCGGATACGGTTATGGACGTCGATGCGGACGTGGAGCAGAACAGTCGTCCATGCGTGATGGGGGCGCGGAACTAATCACGAAACATTTTTGGCATCAGCATCTGGATCCTTGTACATCATCATATGCTTCTAGCAGCATTAGTGTGATTAGCATCTGGTGACTATTCAAAATACAGGTCCTCTTGAAAGGAGCGGAAAACACACTCGTACGAGATGCTCTCTTCTCTCTCTTTACGCTATTTCCATAGTAGCCGCTGCATGTAGGAGACGGCTGAAATATCGTCGACCACTCCTACTTGATGAACTTGACTTTGATGTCGATGAAAAAAACAAATCACCAAATTTGAAACGTCCGATTTGCTAGAGATGAAGAGAAGAGAAGTTCTGATATCCGCCTCCGCCAAACAAGTGACTAAGGACAAAGTGCCTCGACGGACCCAATAAAAGGATGAAACGATCACGTGCTACGCTCCTCCTTCCTTCCGGACCACCAGGAGAGAAGACCTTGTGGTGCAATTCAGTGTTATGCATCGCCGTTTCAAGTCCAACTGAACTTTATAGTCTAGTGGAGCCGGCGTCTTGCAAAACCTCATCTACCGCCAAAACCGCACCGATTAACTCGGACACTTTGCTTCACGCGACCGCCATCACGCACAGTTGGAAACGCCTGTAATCCTAATAGAGCCTTAGAGTTTTAGATGCGTTACAAGAAGCACCTTTCCGTTTGTCAAAGGAACCTTTCGGCTTGGCATCCGCTTCGCGCAAACACGCGTGGTTACTTGACAAATCGTTCTCGTGGTTGCACCCCAATCGGGTCGCGAACCCGTCTGCTACTCCGCCATATGTACTCCTCCTCAGACGGCCTTATTTGCCCTTCTCGGCTATTTCTGAAACAGCCTACTACCCCGCATATAAAGCAGCCTCACGCGCACCTGTAGTCCCTTCCCAACTCACCATGTTCTTCTCAAAGACCTTCATAGCCCTCTCGTTTGCCGCAGCCGCCTCCGCCGCCAACGTGGTCGCGCGCGACGCGAAAGACGATACTGTCTCGGCCCACAATGCCGCCCGAGCTGAATACGGAGCCAACGCTCTGACGTGGAACGACGATCTGAACGCGGGCGCGCAGAGCTGGGCCAATGCATGCCAGTTCCAGCATAGGTATGTCCCATGTGGTGCAAGTCCAGACCTACCTATTAATGGCGTCGTCAGCGGAGGTAACTACGGCGAAAACTTGGTTCGTGTTGTTATTGCGTATTTCTTTCCACAGGCAGCTCTAATGCCACTACGTAGTATGCCTCCACAGGGCAAGGCGGAAACCCTATTCAGTCGGCAGTGGACTCTTGGATGTCAGAAGCTTGTACGTTCCTTTTCTTATCCTACTACTATGTTCTCATCGTCTCATTCAACTAGCGAACTATGACTGTACGTATCCGCTATGTGAAACTCCCGTTCTGTCCTCATCTACGTCTTAGACAACAACCCCGTCTTCTCCTCCGACACCGGTCACTTCACACAGGTAAGCGGCCATTCCATTCACAGTCTGATGCCCATGTTCATGTTGTTCGTCCCTAGGTGGTCTGGAAGAGCACTACTTCTGTCGCATGCGCCGTAGGCCAATGCGCGGCCGGAACGATCTTTGGGGACGCCAGCCAGTACGTCGTCTGCCGTTATCCCCCTCCAGGAAACTATGAGGGTCAATTTGCGTGAGTATTCTGTTCTCTGTTGGTAATGCTGAACAGTGTCTAACGAGGTTTGAAGGCAAAACGTTGGAAGACATGTATAAAGGAGTATATCAGACGACTCTCGTCTCAATTCAACCGCAGGTTTCTTCAAACTCTCATCATTTTACTCAATGTCTTTCGGTATAGTACACTTACCCCTTCCAACTCTCCTGTTATCCACGTAATTCATTGCTGAACAATCGGATGTTGATACCGTTTCGAAAATAATTCCTTCATGTTCCTGATGCGGCACCCTCAAATGACTGCCTGGGCGTTGGATTTCGTATACAGCAGCCCATACGTTCCGGTCCACCTACTACAAGCCTGCCCAACTCGAATGCAATAAGTAGTACACCCAAAGATACGGCGAAGAAGAGCAACCAAAGTTGATGTATCGACGAAAATAGATAGATAGATGGCGAACAGGAAAGTACCATTGTTCGATCGACGGAAAAAAAAACCAGCCTACGCCATCACCATAGCTGTCCTCCAGGAAACTGCTTCCGACAGTCCTGGACCCGAAGCGTATTTGAGTGAGAGAGACTCGACGCTCACCAGGATCCTTCCTGGCACCTCAACCGCTGTCCCAGAACTGACCATCACGAAAGTCAAATTCCCTATCTCTATCCCACGGAAGAAACGTAACTAATTCGCCGCCGTCTCAGTGCCTTTGGTTGAGGAGAAGGAGAGGTATGTTCCTGGGGCGAGGTCGACTTTGATAGATACGTTGCAGGACTACCTCGCGAATCAGCTGATGTCCAAAATCACTTTACACGCTGCGGAAACAGTAGAGCTGAAAGGTCAACATCAGAAGGACTTGAATTCGAAACAGTATCAACATCTGTTCAGTTTGAGACAACTCAAAAGAGTGCTGAGGTTGAACAAACCTGCGGTAAAGATTAAGACAAGAGGCGCCTGACGCACTCGCTTATACATGTCTTCCAACGTCTTGGCTTCAGAACTGGTCAGAATCCCCTTGACATTCGCAATGAAGAACGGATGACTGACTCAAATTGACCTTGAACGTTGCCTGAAGGCGAATAGCCGCAGACGACGAACTGACTGGCGTCGCATTGGGCTACGGCGCATGCGACAGAGGTAGTGCTCTGCCAGACCACCTAGGGACGACATACTGAACATGCGACATTAGCATGTGAATGGCATTGTCGCTTACCTGCGTGAAGTGACCTGTGTCGGAGGAGAAGACGGGGTTGTTGTCTAAGACGTAGATGAGTACAGAACGGGAGTTTCACATAGCGGATACGTACAATCATATTTCGCTAGTTGATGAGAATATATTAGTAACTCGTAGCAGAATAAGAAAGGAACGCACAAGCTTCTGACATCCAAGAGTCCACTGCTGACTGAATAGAATTTCCACCTTGCCCTGTGGAGGAATACTACGTAGTGACATTAGAGCAGTCTGTGAAGAGGAGGATACGCAATACAACACGAACCAAGTTTTCGCCGTAGTTACCGCCGCTGACGCCATTAATAGGCAGGTCTTAATTTGCACCATAGTAAAATTACCTATGGTGGGACTGGCATGTGTTGGCCCAGCTCTGGGTTCCTGCGTACAAATCGTCGTTCCACGTCAGAGCGCTAGCCCCATATTCAGCTCGGGCGACATTGTGGGCGGCGATGGTGTCATCTTTTGCATCGCGCGCGACCATGTTAGCGGTAGATAGAGCTGCGGCAAACGAGAGGGCTATCAAGGTCTTGGAGAAGAACATGGTGGGTTGAATTGAGGCGGCATTCTGCGTGTGAGACTGCTGTTATATGCGGGCGAAGTAGGCTGTTTCGGGATATTTAGGCTGTTTCAGAAAATGCCGTCTGAGGAGCGGATGGGCTGGATACATCATCGGTACCAGAGGTTACTCGATTGAGGCGCGACCACGAGAACGAGATGCCAAGAAAGAGCAAAACGTAACACGTGATCGTGCACTCTTTCCATCTGGCCATCATCTGAGTCAACCCGCCTAGTATATTCTCAAGTCAGCAACATACAATTCACCAGCCATGAGAGTATCAGGTGATTTCTATCAAGACATTCATCTGACCGCGATATTGCTTTCATAGTGTCTGCCAGGTGCGCGTTCTCAGTCTCCCACTCGTAGCCTTAGGGCTCTTGACAACTGCCCTTACTACAGCATTTCTGCGTTCTCGTCGCGCGCACCGAGGGTGTCACGTAGGTCCTGGCGCACTTCCGCCCGTCGCAGCCTTGTTCAGTTCTCGTGTACGGAACGCGCCACGCGTTGCTCGTGGTGGATAACAACGACAGATAGAGCAACAGAAAAAATGGAGCGTTACAATCGAACTCAACGGCATCATTGCGCGCACTATCAAGTATCAACGTTCTACACCTTGATCATGACTTTCCCTACATACAGGAAACACCTGAGCTTGTTGTGCGACGGAACCGATGTATATGCCACGCAGCGTAGAAGCCCTGAATTTTATATCTTTGACGTTGCCGAGAGGATTAGCAGTCTGGGGGTGGGTGAGTGGGTAATCAGTATTTCTTCTTCAAGAAAGGTAACGTTGGGAGACATACGGAGGCAAGGACACCGATGAGGGTTGATCGACCCCCCAAATCTAATCGCTCTCGTCGACTTTCCAGTGTACCGGGTCCGCCAACCTGCATGAGAGTGAGAGGGGTGTACGATTGACACCCTGCCACCTCGACGGTTTACTGCAGTCGTGGCAAGCACCGTTCAACATATCTCGGTGCAGATGGATAAGGCAAGTCATGGAACAGAGTATGAGGTCGGTGCCGATGTCGGATCTTTGAGTTAGGACGTGGATAAGCGAGATCCCAATGAGAGCGGCAGGGGCAATAGAGGTGTATTCTAGTACATGTATAGGCAGCCTGGGGTGAAGCGCTTGGATATTTGATACCTCGAAGGATAAGCTGGAGGTTTTGAAATACCACCGCGGAGAGGACAGTAGATGCTAACGGATATGGCAATATAATATCACATATACGCGATCCCGCGTGTCCAACTCGCACGCTAAACTCGTTCTCCGCACGCTGTATACTGCCCAGAAGCGAGGGTACGGGATATCGAGGATTTGTGGCTTAAAGAAACCCATCAGATCACACGCTACAAACGCTGCAAACGGAAGCACTGACAAGACTCAAGACAACGAAAGGGGACGTCCTCGAAATCGTCGGCAACTTCCCGTTCTGCTGTCTCCGGAACGGCAATTGCAAAGGGGAAGGCAGTTCGATTCTGGTGGTGAAAGTATCTTTTGAGATTGGTACTACGAGGATATTCAATCGCGGTAGCAGCGCTCGGGTGAAGTTACACGATAGAAGAGAAGGCTGCGCAAACATGTGACGGGAAAAGATGGCACGTTCACATCGCTCGAACTATCAACGTCCACTGAGCGTTAGCTCGACACTGTGCATGAGGATAACGGGTATGCTATGGTGAGTCTGGGGTGACCGTATCAGCCGGGTGCGTGGATACAGGGCTACGAAGACGAGTGCAGAACTAGAAAGTACACCCAGTTGTCGTAGAGGGCAAAGAGGAGCTCCATTTGGGGAGATTGATTGTGGGACCGTGGCTCAATGTTTTGAGCATCTGAGGGCGAAGGTGGTGCGAATGGAGGATTTTGGCGGACCATGTCCGGTGAAAAAACCTATACATATCGCGTCCAGGAATGACATCCAAGCAAACAAAGCGCACCACCGCCAGGACATCCCAATGGCAGCCTTTTATGCCCGTACTAAGCCACGATGGCGCGTCTACGCCATTGCCAGCGCCACTAAGACAGCGAAAGCATAACTTACAAAATGAAAAGCGTCATATACACTCTAGAATTTGGTTGGTACGTCGAAAAATTGAGACGCCGGAGACGTGAAAGCGTTTGACGCGAGTCATGGCCCGTTGGAGCTGATGCTGTATTGACCACAGAATAATGGATCGTGAAAGTCAAAAGAAATGAATATGAACCCTAACCATAGGCTTCTACTGGACTTCTATCAAGCGGAAGAGCGGCCCGGCATTCCGCCTCCCTTTCATTTTTTGCCACCACCATGAAGACTGTAATGATTGATTGCGTGTATTACTACTAGCTTGAGTTGGCCTCAATGATCGACTGACCATCACATTACTGCTGGAACCAGTAAAGGCACACAGCCCAAATGCCTCATTAATTTGCCGCCGTCATACCGCTGGACAATGACTACATGCTTGTAAGCGGTTCGAGCTGCTTACTCATACTTTCAATCTGCTTACAATGGCTTCAAAGTCTCTTAGCAAGCTCCATTTTATCAATTCTGAACTGGACGCGTTTCTCGACGCACAGCTCTATCGTGCGCAGGACAAGTGATTAGACCTATTGACATTTTCAGGTCCCATTCCCGCCACATTCTTCTGCCTTCTTAGACCCCGACTGCCTTTACCGTAATTTCCGTGAAATCGGAAATGCGGACCCTACATATAACGAGCGTTGCAGAACGGTAAATCTCACGACCGTCATGTCTTTGCCTACTACAACCAAGGAGTACTACTTCCCACAGGTCTGTGCCACTATCGTCTGGTGACGTCGCATGCGCTAATTGAACATCTATCCAGCGCGGTTCATTCTCGAACTTAAAACTAAGAACGTCGCCCGTTCCCAAAGTAAACGCAACAGAGGTGCTCGTCAAAGTGCGCGCTGTATCCTTACAGGCATGTTCATACTCAAACTACAGCACGTTGACATTGACAGCGAGGCTGATAGTATCGCGACCTCATGATCGCTACTGACAATTATCCCGCGCCAGTGTTTGTTCATCATTTCTATGGCGAATTTCCGGAACAACTGATATCATCCAGAACACAAAATCTCGTCCCATGCTCTGACATGGCTGGAGAAATCGTGGCTATTGGCGAAGCAGTCACGGGGTGGAAAACCGGCGACCGCATCTGCGCCAACTTTACGCGGGACCATGTTTACGGTGACATTGACGGCGACATTAGCCAAACCACGCTTGGGGGACCCGTACAAGGACTTTTGACGCAATATAGAGTGCTCCCTGCTCATGTACGTTCTTCCTACGACGTGCATACCAGACGGCTCATGACATATAGTCACTCGTGCGTATCCCGAAACATCTTTCCTATGAGGAAGCCTCGACGCTCCCGTTCGTCCAACACCGCTCTGTTTTCATTCGACTCGCGCTAAACTCGCTGTAGATGTGCGGCCTTGACTGCATACAACGCATTGACCGGTGGTCAAGTCAAATTAAAGGCCGGCGACACGGTATTGATTATGGGCACTGGGGGTGTCTCGATGTACGCATCGATTCAGATACTCAAACCAGTTACCATATTGACGCCTTCCTTACAGCTTTGGATTACAATTCGCCGTCGCATCTGGGGCGACGGTCATCGCCACCTCTTCATCAGACGACAAGCTGAAGATCGCTACGAAACTTGGCGCGAAGCATGTCATCAACTATAATAAAACGCCAGCTTGGGATCAGGAGGTGCTGAAGCTTACGGGCGGGCGCGGGGTGGATCACATCTTGGAGGTCCGTCAAGTTCTCGTCTCTTCTATTGCGGTTATTTCATCGCTCACCTTTCATCCAGGTCGGCGGACCCGGTACGCTGGAAAAGTCGATGACCGCGATCAGATTTGGGGGCTCGATCAACCTCATCGGTGTACTTGCCTCCGTATGTCTCCCAACGTTATCTTTCTTGAAGAAAATACATCTGATTTCTACCCACCCCAAGACTGCTAATCCGCTCGGCAATGTTGAACATATAAAATTCAGGGCTTCTACGCTGCGTGGCATATTCATCGGTTCCGTCGCACAGTAAGTTTCCTGTATATATATGTAGGATGACGCCTGAAGTCTCATTTTGTTACTAGGTTCAAGGACATGAACCGCTTGTTGGAAGCGAACCCCGAGACGACGCGCCCTGTTGTTGATAAAGTTTTCTCGTTTGATGAGGTGATCCAGGCGTACGCGTATTTGCAGTCGCAAGCTCATGTAGGGAAAGTCGTGATCAAGGTGTAGAATGTCGGTACTTGTGCGTGTTTTTTTGAAATGCGTGGAAATAGGAACGCGTGCCACCACCGCGACGGAGAATACCCATCATTAGGCCCACGAATAGCTGCACGCGAGGAACGTCACATTAGCATGACGTTTTCCATAACCGAGTAGCTGGCCCGTCTCGCGTTAGACAGCGATGTTAATGGATCATCTCCGATACACCTTCACCTGGAGGAGATCAACAGCGCGTCTCAGCGTTCGCATGATGCCCAGACTTATGACGGCACCCGTTAGACGCTATGCCGCTTGATTGAGTTCTAATGTCCATTGGATTATGATTACTTCTAGCTTCTATTTTGGATACAGTACGAGTCAATGCGAAAGTGTGGCGTATGAGGGCCCCGCCTCAACCAATTTTTCGGTATCTCCATTGGGACCTTTTTCAACCTTGCTGAACAATTCGCCACGGTCGGCAGAAGCCCTGATATTCCGCATACGATTCTGCACGTCGAAGATTAGAGCGTCCAGCCAACGCAGAAACCGCAAAACGACCAACCTCGCATTTGAAACGGAGACCTCTTACCTCATTCAGACATTCCTCTCGTAGGCATAAAACTCGACAGACACGTTCTGCCACGCTGAGCTTGTACACCGCTGCGATATCGCGGTCAATATTGGATGAACACAGTTAGGTCCTATGAAGAATACGTACAGTAGGAACCTGCTCTGGTGTAGTCGCTGTCCATGGCACAGACCGACATACCATAAATTAGAGAGCTCACTGAAAATGCAGCTGAGAGCGAGAAGGGAGGGGACGGCGGTCGGGACGAGGAAAGAATACTGCCTGTGTACCCAAGTCTCAATCAACTCGATATACTCGGACTCGGAAGGAACGGCGAAGACGCACCAATGACAGCTGCTTGGTACACAACGTAGAATTTGCCATGATCAAACCATCGATCTTCCAGGAGCGGACTAGCCGCCACGGCGAGCAACACCAAATGCACGACGCCCCAGATAATGGCCAATCGCACGGCCTCGTCGGTGCAGTCGGTTGGTGGGCATTGAGTAATTGGGTCAAGCAGGTATGTGAGATATAGGGAAACGAAGGTGTAGACGACATAACGGATCGCAGGCGACTCGGAGTTTTCGGAGACTTTGTCGGTACTGTCCACGGCTGCCACTGGAACGTCTGCAGATTCTAGTACCGGACCGCAGTGAGGGGGCGTTTCTTCAAGTTGGGACATGATAATCAAAAGGATAATACCATGGATGTCTGAGGTGGTATGAATGCACACACAGTCGGTAGCGGAATAGACCGCCACACTGAGATCAGAGAGTCCAGCCTGAAATGGATAGATATTTAGATCGGCACGAATACCGTAGGCCATGAAACATCATTGTGCCTCGTTTATTCTTGCAAGTTTGTTCACCTGAATGAAGTACACGACCACAAGGCGCCAAGTATTTCCTATACATCTCACGAATCCGGAGAAAAAGGAAAACCATACGTCCACAATGTGGCGTGCATCTCACCAACGTGATACTCGGGGAACGAAGGGTTCAAATATGAAAGCCGGGCGTCAATGAGTGGAATAATCCCGGTTTTCTTCTGAGCGAGTAAATAACTACGAGCTACAGTACAGCGGTTGGAACATTAAATGAGAGTGCATGGGGACGATGATTTAACCAATACGTACAACGAGCGTGACATATGAGTGTGGGTATATAAAGGTGGTCGGATGTGGATATCAAATTAGGAGCACGCCTCAATTCCTCGGTTCATATACGTGCTGCGACACAGGTGTCGTGAAGTAGTCCCGCAACCTATCCGTCAAACTCGAGCTCGCGAAAGGAACATACCGCTCCTTCTCCTTAAGCTTTGGCTTCTTCCACGAATTCTCCGCCGCTTCCCCAAACATATTGCGCTTGCGCTTGATAGGCCCAGACGCCTTACGCTTCAGCGTCAAAGCTTCATATCCCGGTACTCCAGCTGGCGCACCAGAGCTAATAACCAGTATCACGACAGGCTCGTCGCCTTGCTTGGTAGATTCGCAAGGTTCCGGGCCTTTGATCGAGTCCCATCGGACGAGCGCGGAGAGCTCGCTAGCGGACAGCGACGCCTTGCTTGGCGCGGGATGATACATCCCGTCTGCAGGCGTTTGATACTGGATCACTTGGGGGCGTTTAGGTCCCACTGTAATACCCTCAAAGAGCTGTGGCTTGGACTCGGAACAGAGGCTGTGGGGGGACTGAGAGTCCTTGAACGGGATTTCGTGCTCAAGCTGCAATGTCGTTACTATGGAAAGAAGAAAGGGTTCGGCCGAGTAAGTGCGCATGGGAGGAATGATGGAGATGGCCTCGTCAGCAACAGATCCAATGGGTGCGGTAACGCTGGAGACTTTCTGGGGAGGGTGGGTCGGGAAATAGCCAACGTAGATGGGAGGTGCGGACGTGACTGTCTGGAGCTCATGGAGGAGATCGTCAATGGAAGGGGAGCCGGGGCGGGAGGGTCGGTTCGTGACAGGTGGCTGGGTGGCAAGCAGTTGGGCGGTACGCGGTTCGGTGGTACGCGGTTTGACGGTGGGTGTAGCCATTATGCAAAAGGAATCAGAGAAAGTAATGTCTTGGGAAAGAGCCTCAACCAGGAGGTGTTGAATGTCGGGAGAGAAGGCGATTGTGAATCAACTGGATGAGACGTGGCCTCTTTATACCGCCCTCAGTAGTCTGCATTGGTGAACCCGGACAATGAAAATCCACAGGGAAATGCGTCCACAAGGGTCCTACAGGTGTTGCCATTTAGGGTCGTCGCTGAAAAGGTCTTTGTCATCTCGTCGCGAAAGAGGCGAACAATGACCTACTGTTGACTGGTCACCATTGTGCTGAATCGCAGGGTGTACATCGAATCAAGACGATAGTAACTTAGCATGAAGACAACCAGAGCCTGGATGTGTGGCGTAAATAGATATGTCACCAATAGTACTTTGTATCGGCATGTTAGGTCGACCACGCTTGTAGGCGATATCATGCTACTCGCGAAATGCAGGTCCTGTGAAAAGAGCAGACGAAGAGTGAGCAACGAGCCGCTCGTCGCGCGCGACGACTATGTCAGTTGAACAAGACAGCCGGACAAAAACAGATGTCTTCGAAGACCTAAGGAACACTATTTAGCGGCTCATACTACGATGGACATACTTGGAGACAAGAATCATGCTCTGAGATTAACGATCTACATATGCAGGCTGCAGTCATTTGCTGGAACCCAAATTGTTACTAACAATGGTCGACCAAGTGGTGACGTTCGACGAATATGGAAGCCATTACGAAGAACGTGAGTAGTATGCGTGCGTATCATGGCTAGCAGCCAGGAATCGGCCACGGACTCCGGAGTGGATCGCCCAAACGTGACGAGCAGTGCTACGAGCCACACTCGCCCAAAGTAATGTCCCAGCGATACGTGGGCTCGCCTTTTGAGGCTAGACAGCGATAGCTAACATGATTTCGCCAAGATGGATAGACTGCTAAAAGTCGCTGTCAGACATTGCAAAGATTCCAAAGAAAGACGCACCCTTCAGAGGCTACAATGCCATATCCCAACCTCTGGAAGCAGGTTCCAGGATAACGACTCTGCTTTCCCTCTGGGCCACCTGTGCCGTGAAAATATGCTTTCACGGATCGTGTACCCACTCCGAGGTCAAAACGTGTAAGCAGTCTATCGACATCCTCGTCAAAGGAGCTAGTCAAAAAGTAGATATGCCGTAACTAGAACCACGTCGGATAACAAACTTACAATCTTGAGACTTCCGGGTTCTACGAGACATGCTACCGAAAGCGGAGCACAGGGAGAAAGGCAATCACTAGCATGAGTCAGAAGTGAAGCGATACCGCAAACAGAAAGACATACCAGGAAGTATTAGTCTCCGCTTCCGCATGAGAGCTTCCGGTCAGCTCGATCCAAGTATACATGCATTTCCCCGCGAGAACAGACAAACTGTCCGAAGGGCCTCGCCAGGATACAACCCGAGGATATGGGTGCGGTCTATGCGTAGAATCTAGTTCGAGCCGGTACGAAGACAGATTTATGGATGGCTTAAGAAGCGATCAGGACCGGTGACAATCTGTGTCAACGATGAGCAATTCTGTATGTAGCGGTCATTTTGGTCTCGCACCCGTCGAGCTTCGAAATACACTTAGCACCTGGAGTCGCCGTTGAGAAACAGGAATATTTGAGGAAAACGAGACGCACTATGCAATTTTCGCCATTGAGCTATCCGCAAAGTGCACGTCATGCACGTCACGCTCAGACCCAGCCAACAGTATACGCCACAGGGTATAGCGATGGTTAAAGATCTGCGCTAAGCGCGTCACTTTTTCGTGTACGGATATGGCCTGCCGCAGACCGCCCTGCTCGCCGGTGGATTCCGCCCTGTCCGTATTACATGCTAGGAAAGTGCTGGAGGTGTTGTCCAGTTATGAAATTTCGTTGCCGTTGGGAATATTGAGTAGAACGAGTACGCCGACGACCCGGATGATGGCGAAACGGAAAGAGTTACGATCACGTGCTACGTTTTGCTTTTTCCTTCCACCGTCATGTAAGTTACAGTAAGTTCTCATTATCTCAGACGGTTTCGGATGCTCTACTTCTAAGACTACGTATGACATACATGTATGACCCAGCTTATCAGATACCGCAGATTTAAAATTTCCTTAGGCATGCCCGAAAGTTTCCTTAGTGACGACTCCTCCATTTTTTACAAGTCTCTATTTGCGAGCGCGATGGGTTCGACACAAAAGGTAAAGAGAGAATTGCAAGGGAAATTATGCCACTTACTCTCAAGCTTAGACCTATGATTTAGACACTGTTCAGACTTTTCTTCCTCGCTCCGAAAGTCATTGACTCGGCTTAGAAAAGCTGTCGGCTTTCCCGACGTCGATACTGATGAGTCCGCATTTACCATTTACCGCTGACGTTGGGTTCATTTCTGTAGTCAGCAATTCTGCGCCACCTATAGTGTTTTTCCTCCTGAGGAAGATGCGTCACGTCCCTTTTCTATGGGTCAAAGGCCGCGGCAATTTCTCGATAACAACGATGCCATTGTCAGTTTTCCTGTGACCGATGGTCTTTGGGTCCACAGGTATTTGTCGTCCCTAAAAGGTAATCTGTGGACAATCCCTGGTGGCCCGCGCCTATGTTCTCCTCTTTCGTCTGGGTACCATTGTTCATCCGGTGGACGATCACTCATACCATTGTTCGCCGGAACGGTACTGGCGACGGTCGAGGATATAAAGGCACAGCGGACAACGCGTTTGTTTCTCAACAACCGCATCCCCCACGATAATCCTCTTCGTTCAGGCTATTCCCGCACGATTACTCTTGCTAACGATTTACTTCGCATAATGCCTGCCTCGAAGACTCCCTCCACCACATCCTACTCTCGCGCTGGTTCGCCTAGTGTTGACGAACTCCTTGCCGACCTCAAAGAATCCGTTGCTGTGCCTCCCACGTATCACGACGACACCGTCTACCATCCTCAGACTCCCAGCGTCCTTCCAACGCCCAGCGCTTCTAACATAGACCCAGAGTGGGCGTACAAATTCAACACAGCAGCGCCTAGTATACAGACTCGGAGGATCCAGTTCGCGCTATCAAGCGCCCTCTTCCACCGATAAAGTTCACAACACTCGGGAAGGACATGGGTCATCCTCAAGGCTTCGACTTCAGCGCATTCGGCCAAGCGTCGCGCTCTCCCTGCATCCAATGGGATTCCGACCTAG
>JADNYV010000217.1:0-59815 GCA_015501055.1 Mucidula mucida
GCAGTCGTGGTAAGTAGTAAGCAGGGATGAAAAGAAGTTAGGGGCCTTCAACCGAAAAGGGTATATTACTAATTAATCGGTAATCGCTAACGGTAATGGCCCCCAACACCGATAGCGAGCCTTTTATACTTTTATATACACAGCCTCCACAGAGGCATATGCCGAGCTTTGATCTGTAGAAATGAGGCTGCCAGATAGTGATAGTGTTCTCATGGTAGTTGGAAAAGCGCGCGGTACCGATAACCAAGGCCAATAGAGGTCCGCAAGATATGGGAACAGATTCGGCCTCATAAGATCAAGCCATTCCGGGCCACATAGCGAATTGATGCTGGGGAAACATCGATAGATGACCGCCTCCAGTTTTCTTGGTTCTAGGTCCGTCATGATCCTGAGTTGGCGAACATGCCTACAGATGGGAAATGATGATATATCCCCGATGAGGTCATTCCCTACGAGTACCAACGAGGTGAGATGAGATGCGGAGGAAGAGATAACATGACGGTAAACATCAGGATAGAGAGGTCGTCTCCCAACATTGACCTTCAAGCGATCCAGACATGTGAACACCTGCAACGGTTTTCCTTCATCTGCAGTGGGTCTTGCGGTACCCCATTCTGGATCGGTATTCGCCCAATACTCCAGTGGCTTGACGAAATTGAGTCGGGATACATGGGGAAAGTGGCGCGAGAGCGCGTAAATGTCTTGTGGCGAGTGGGGTGTAATTTCCAGCGAATCATCGGCAGCACCATGCACATTCCTTATAGGAAGATACACGTGCAATTCCTGTAACTCTTCCGGTAATGTGGTTGGTAGGGGAAGATGTGTACCTGCGCTCCCTTCATCCAACACAGCGGGAAGTATCACCCGAAGAGAGCGGGCAATCATGGATAGATACGGGCGGGAATTCATCATCTCGCTAACACGATGAAGACGACCATCAACTTGAAGGTCAAAGTGTTCATCCGGAACGAGGAGACTGAATGGATCAGCGTACGCAAGGCTTATATAAATAGAGCGTGTCTGACGACACACACCAGTCATAGATAGAAGGGAGTGGGAAGGAAGAAATGAAGCAATGTGCAGAAGGAGTTCGACGGGGAGATCGAGAAAATGTGAGAGGGGTGTATCATGGGAATCGCCACACTTGACCGTGGCTTGAGACCTCCCCGCATTAATTAGAAGTGTGGGAACCTGCTGCCAGAAGTTTGAATCTAATCTGAAGGCACTGCTGATGTTTTCGAGTTCGTAAAGTATGACATGGACCAACTCTGTTTCCTCAAACCGCGGCAAGAACGTGAGGCCAAGTGCCCAGTCACGAATGTATGCTTCTTTATGAAGCGCATACAGTGCGACTAGTATTCGGAAGCAGCGACGATTATAAACAGCGCGTACGCGTCCAGTTTTGTACCGTGAGAAAGAATCGTGCGAGGGAGGAGGATGATTATATATGGACCAGAACTCGTGGTGGGGTTGTTCAAATGCACCGTCTACACGATGCCGAAATGTAGCAAGCCTATGCACGTCTAGAACAGCTCCAGAATCGAGTGCAAGATTGAGATTCAAGAAGAGGTAATAATCGAGGACTCGCGGTCTGGGTCGCATTCGATTACCATGGGGTGCGTGTGTGGGATCTAGCGGCGTTGACTTAATGCACCGTTTGCCATGATTGAGTTAGAAGACGAACATACCGAACTCATGCATGCCTCGTAGGGACGCACTCATACTAAAACGCGTATGTCGAGCAAGATAAATGAGAGCGGGAAGGTGCGTAAACGGGTTCTCGGGGGCGGAAAGTAAGATGTCGACAGCTTGGCTGGAGTCAGTCGAAAAACTCCGCCAATGATCACAAGATTTAAGATCAGAGGACAACCTGTAATCGAGGTCTTGGAGCCCGATATGAGGGATCAAGGATGATGAAAAGAGATCTCCGTCCACAACTCCCACTGCACGCCAGTCGTCCTCTGACCAGGTTGGAAGATTAGACATCTGTGTTTCTGCACACTGAGAGATGCGCGACGCCAGTGCGTGGGCAAAGTCGAGGATAGCTTTGTGTCGAGCCTCTCGTTTGGACGTCTGTCGGATACGAAAGTCTCGAGGGCCGTGTGAGTTGTATTGAAAGTGTTCCATGAGAGCTGCTCGAATGAGCAGACGATTCATGATCTGTGAGAAGAGATACGCACCTTCCCAGGGCAATTTGCTGGACAGATGAGGGACAGACATTTGCGAAGCGCCAATAAGTGAAGCAAAAGGAGTAAGGAGGAGTATGAGAGTAAAAGGTTAACAGCCAAGTGCCAAGAATAGGCGAATCACGCGACTATGTGGAATTTCTCACGCCGCCCTCACTCGAATTGCATTCATGTTCTCTCTCCACGTCTTGAAACGCGTCGTCTTGCCTAGTCCTCGGGTACATCAGAGATAATTCTGATGTGACGTTCCGGTTTAAGTCGGCAGCCTCCAAAGAAACTTGGGTTTTCGGAAATGCTGCATGCGTCCCTTGATTTGGCCTTCGCGCCTGGAGCGTTGAAGGATCTTGTCACCTGTGGCTATACTATCGAGGTGATATAGAAAGCAGTGGCCAGTACACAGTGATGAAAGTGTACGAAGCGATGGCAGTACAAATGTTTCCACCTCTGTGCCAGACGTCTTCGTCGTCAACAATGAGCATATCTCCCGGCTGGTGTAAAGCCGTCACCTTCCTTCCGTTGATCACTCCAAAGAGTCCACACCCACACTGTCGTAACCACCTACCTCTCCTCCCTTGCATCCCAAGACTGGTCCACAATCTCCGCCCTCGACTAATACACCATGGTCGTGCCCCCCGTTTCTATTGAGTTCCCTCAGATGACTGGCGCGCAGGCGGCCGTTGATGTGATGAAGGGCGCGCCGGAGGAGAGATTTAATAAACTACAATCACCTTGACGTCTATTAAAAATGACAAAATTTACCATTCAGGATCCACGAAATCGTCGAAGCCGGATCGCATATCCCCTTTGTCTTTATATGCACTCGTGTCCTGTCCGCTGCATAGCACTACCAGAGATTGAAGATTTCGTCACAGGCAGAATCAAACGCAAAAAGCAAACCGGGGATCCGATGGCATAACGCGTACTCCCTCAAAGTCAAATTTGCGGACACAGAAGATGGTGCGAAGATGAGAAAGATGCAGATAGCGGTCGACGTCATGGTTAGGGATCCGCACCGTAACCGTATCATGAAGATTTCGTCACAGGCAGAATCAAACGCAAAAAGCAAACCGGGGATCCGATGGCATAACGCGTACTCCCTCAAAGTCAAATTTGCGGACACAGAAGATGGTGCGAAGATGAGAAAGATGCAGATAGCGGTCGACGTCATGGTTAGGGATCCGCACCGTAACCGTATGATACGGTTTACGGTGACGGCTTGTACGGCTCCCATAACCGTCCCGTAAGACTCCTTGTGGTGTACCCGTACAGTACGGGTACGGTACGGCACCCCGCTAACTTGATGAGGATTGAGACTGGGAGGTGGAGGTGTCTCTCAGAAGTGGTGGAGGGGCTGTATGTTTTAAGTGCGACACTTACCCAGGACATCTCCTTCTCTGGTCTCTTGTCCTCACTGTCCGTATACGGGTTGTACGGTACCGTCACTTCAACCCGTAACCGTACCATACACCACGAAAATAGGTGCCGTATGACACCGTAATTCTTACGGCCGTAACCGTATACGGTTACGGTGCGGATCCCTAGTCATGGTGGAGGTGGTGGAGGGGACAAGGTGAAGGCTCAGGCCTCTAAGATGCATGCAGGCAAGGTAAATTACATTAGAGGAAACAACGAAACGTGTTGAGGAGTCACTACGCCCCCGATATTTTGCCTTCCGCTTCAAAGAATTCTTTCAGGAATCCACTGTCCAGAAACTCAGTAAACCTCCGGATCTTGCCGTCCTCAACCTCAACAACAAACATGTACTCGTTATGCCAGGGCGTCCCCATCTTCGACGTCCCATCCGATTGTGCCTGCACAATCTCATCAGTATTACACGTACACTGGAAACGTATCTACGTACATGAGCGATAATCATATTTCCAGTCTTGACTTCATGGACCTCGTGAACCGTGAACTACAAAAGGTCGCTCCATAAGCATGAAGATGGAGGTTTTATCTCAACCGATATACCTTCATCGCTCCAGGATCGAACCACTTGTTCATGCTCCCTTCTACAGCCCCCAAGAATTGCGCCTTTCCCATAGTAGGAAGCCCAGCTGACGCCGGCATGACAGTCAGTTCAACTTCGTCTGCCAAGCAAGAGAGCGCTGCGTCCCAGTCAAGCGCGGACGCAGCGTGCAGGTAGGTGTGAAGTAAAGCGGCAGCGGGGTGCATAACTGGATGGAAGAGAGACCGTCGTCTGTGATGGGCGCTGTTGGTGATTGTACCTGGACTCGGATGAGACGCCATGTAAATCGCGTTCTTATATTGTTGAGGACCTCCGGAGAATCTGTTATCCACGAACGCGCACCGTCCGGCGTGCCCGCGAATGTATTGCGCGTTGTAACGGCAGAGGACCCACTGGAACGTGACGTGGGAAGTCGAAAGTTCCTGGTAGATTGGGTGTGATATCTTGTAAGCCCAAAATAGGGAAGGCTTATCCGTATAGCCTGGAGAGATGATCGCGGTATTGTTGTTGGAATAGCAAGCACAAGTCTCGGAGGTCTCGGGCTTAGTATTGTTGAGTACTTTTGACGTACTTTGAGTTGAGTCCAAAGCATGTTACTAATACTTTACTCATGTAGTCCATAGTCCCCGTCGATAGTTTAAATAGCTCTGTATTTTTGTGTAACTACTCTATCAACTTGTAACCCCCACTACTTCTAGTGTGACTGTACCTCATTTGAAGCCTAGTTTCGTGCCCCGAGTCACCGAATTCTCACAATTGTCTCATAAAGTCAACATACACATCCGTATATTTCTCAGAAACGAAGGTATTGAGATGGATCCACCCACAAAGACAGCAAAAGTACAGCCTCGCCTTTGCGTGATGAGCCTGGTATTATTAGTCTGGTGAGGGCGTTAGACCGTGGCAAGGTAAGACGTGCCTCCAAATTCCACATCCGTATGCAGAGCTAGTTGTGGAGAAGACGGAGAACTAGGAAGAATGCGCGTAGTGTACGTATGTCGCGGGTTATCGAAAGGCAGTCTTGTCAGCGCGTGAACACATACTAGTCCATGGATGAGCACGGTAATGGCGGAACGGGAGAACCTCAAGTTGCCAGCGAAACTGCATTTTTATCTATGAACATTACTAAACCTATTTTTGTTGGTAGACTGAGGTGCACTGACCTGGAAACGATTGTACTAGGAGGGAAACAACGGGGTAGGTGAACGCCTTCTTGCAGTTGGCTTGTCCGAGGGGGGAGTCAGCCGGGCGGGCAAAAGAGCACGCTAGCCTCTGAAGGTGCTGATCTCAACTCGTCGAAATTAATAACAACATAGACAGACAGACGCAATTCGCGAAAGGGTCATTTAATGCGAGAGGAATGGGAGTACGTAGGTGACTGGTCCGACAGTCGTGCTTATTATTATTATGACGCTGCGCGACAAGGTTGAACGACGGGCACACCTAGAGTAGACAGGGCCTAAGTTCGGGCAAGAGTCATCAGCCTGAGTATGAAACAGACGTACAATCGCTGCTAACGCGTCTACATCATGTGAGGCATCGATTGGCAGTCATGGTGGTGGTAAAAGGGAAAAGTAAACTGATCGGATCGAAAATTTGGAAGCTCAAAATACGGGATGTTAAGAAAGACTATGGGCGTCGGGAACAGCCAGGATTGAGCTGGGGAGTCCCTCTCTCGGTCATCTTATTGGACAAGAGGATACTCAATCTAAGTACAACGCCGCCGTAGCGGTCTGCGCAGGCATATGTGTAACACCATCCTTGTCAATATCGTTATGTTTGGGTGGGTTTCGCTTTACCATCGCGCGAGTATCTCTAAGCTAATGAACGTTGTAGTTTGGTTGGGGTCATTCATCCGACCGTCGTCGTAACCTCACCCTCGTCAAGATGTTCCGCGCGCTCTCCTACGTCAACCTCGCGCTGAACATTGCGGCAGGCATGTTCACCATTCACGCCACGTATAAGGTAGACGAGGACACACTGAGAAGTGCACGTTCGTTTATGCCAATGAACTAGATACACTCGCGTATTTGTTGAGGCATTTACGCTTTGGATGCCTTTGTTTCTGCTTCGATAAAGGATTTCAGAAACCCACTATCAATGAACTCGGTGATCCTCCTAATCTTTCCCCCCTCAACCTCAACAGTGAACATATATTCATTATGCCATGGCGTCCCAAGCTTCGAGGTGCCGTCCGAGTGGGCCTGAAAATGCGGTCAGTATTTAAACGACCCCGAGACCTCTGCCAGGCTTACATGGGCAATGATTGTATTCCCGGGTTTTGTCTCATAGACCTGATTGACTGTGAACTGTGAACTCGCCAGATCAGCCAAAGCGAGATAACGCAAAGAAGGCTCATACCTTCAATGCTCCGGGCGCAAACCAGTTACCCACACTCCCTTTCAGAGCCCCCAAAAGCTGGGACCTGACTTGAACAGGAAACCCCAACGACTCCGGTTTGGCAGTCAGCTCACAGTCGTCCGTGAACAAGGAGAGCATTGCATCCCAGTCCTGCGCAGACACTGATGTCAAGTATGAGTGGAGTATGGCGGTAGGGATAGACATGGAGGAAAGTAGTTGTTGATGTTGACTGGGTGCTGGCCAAGGATGTCCAATTTGTCGCCCGAGGTAGCCAAGCATCAGCATTGCGTGGTGGGACGGCACCGACGATCCACATACGTACACGTAAGGGAGCTATTTATACGAGTGCGCCCGAGTACGTGGAAGACATCATCCAAGAGAGCCACAACATGTAAGCGCTCAGTCACGCACCTGAGTGATCTTAAAATACCTCCCAACGACGATTATGAGCACCGTGGCCGAGATACCTTCAAGCTTTGAAGTGACGCCGAACTGTCATCCATTCTGGATTGACGCGAAATGAATGGCCTTTGAAAGCTGGAGCAGGTTGCAAGAAAAAATGATCGCTGATTGAGCCCCTATTCACGCTTTGACCAATGACTAAGTATCACCTTTACGGACGATCACGCGCCTTTGATTCAAGTTCCTCTATACACTTTATTTTGTCTTTATACTGAAGACGTCCTACAGGCTTTACATCTGCCTCATGCATTCTTTCTCTCAAAGGCCGTTCCAAATGCCTTTGTATCACAATTTCTCACCGCCTCGCTCATAGTACTTAAAGGCGTCCTAAGGTTGACGTCTCTAACGAAATTGAACATTGTGGAAGCCAAGTAGCCTCTCTCGCCGTCTCCTCCGCTTTCAACATTCTGTCTTTGACGCACTGCCGCAACGATGGACTTCAAGGGGAGTGCTTCCATCACAGCATCTGAAGAGAACAATGACAGCCACTTGGAGTCTCAGGACACAGAACCGCGCCTACACATTGTATGCCGTGACTTTCCTTCATTATCTCACCTGGGACTCATTCCATTCTCTGTTGTCGAACACGACACACGACTCGACGGGACCACTCACAATCACCTCGTCCTCGCTTATACAAACCATTCACAACGTCGCGAGAAGCACTCTCCGAGCAGTCGCGGGCGACTTCCGCTCATACCCAGATGTATCTCAGCGTCATCGATGGCTTGACGTCGGTGATTAAGGAGAAAGATGCTGCTCTGGAAGATGCGCAATCAACCATTCGGCTGCTCCACGGAGATCAGAAGCGGCGTGTGAAATTCTCGATGGTGTTCACAGAGCTACACGATCGCTGGTTGAAACGCGGCGTTGACACGCTGAAGTCCGAGTTGGGACGGCTTCGCTATCACATCTACGGGGTAGTACAACTCAAGATTCGGGCCCAGTCGAAACGCTCCACTGAGCTCGAGGGGACGATCAGGTATCTTTGGGCGAAGATGAATAGAATGGAGATGGCTCTCAAGGAGGCTGAGAAGTCGGCGGGTAAGGCGGCCATTGAGACCAAGTTTTGGAAGTTAACCGCCGTCAATGGTGTTCTGGCTCTGGCGAAACAGTCGATGCAATTTGAGCTGCTGACGCAGTTCACCGAGGCAGAAGCTGTACGATTCATAGTCATGGCCCTCTCCGACGAATGTAACTGGTCTTTGTGGGGTATCCTCTTGTTGGTAGTATATGGTTATATGCTGTCGGGACCCGGCTGGGAGAAACTTGAATAGATATGTCCTTATTTAGAAGTCGTACAAGTGGTCATAAATCGTTATATTCATTTCAAGCCGCGCGCACGCTACTGTCTGGGAAGACGAACACGAGGCACATGAGTGGACGAGATTATCGGGTCACCGTTTGCAGCAACGCCAACTTGGCCAGTGGCGCATCGGTCTTGATGGTGTATGTTGGAGCACGCAGCCCGAAGTCATACTATCTCGTCCTATTTGGTTAACATGGCACCACAAGTATTCAGTAAGCTAATGAAAAACCTTGAAGGGGAGACGATGATTGTCGTAATCTTAGCCATACATACAACAATCCCGTGGCTTGATATTGGACGATATACAGATCATGTTGTCAATTGTTATCAACAGGATAAATCTGGGATCTTAATACACGCCAGCATTCTGGGCTTCGTCTTCTCCCTTGTCCAACCCCCAGGTATCGTCCTATCGAATGCATCAGCGCCGACTCATGATATCCGTGAACATAGGGCATACAACATAGTTAGCACCATCCATGATCTTGTCCCATGCACCGTTGATGAAGTCTTTGAACTTGAATCCTCGTGCGTCAAGAGAACTACCGGAGTCGTTGTGACTGTCCATGCCGAGATTGTTATCCTAATAACAATGTCGTTGCATCAACTCGGAAGATTCAAGAAGGTGATGGATAGACGTACAATGAAATGCGCGGCCTTCTTGGTCTCCAATGGCCAGGATGAAAATCATGAAAGTCTACCCCCCGGCGCTTGTTCGGAAGATTCAAGACACATCCCGGGATAGGATTAGCTAGGCAGTATTCTGATCTACGTTGGTAAGGACTTGGTTGGGATTGTTGTAGTCTAGAGTCCTATGCAGCGTCTTCGCCTTTATCCTTCCCAACATAATCGTCCTTTGAAATTCATATTAATGGAGAAACAAAGGAGACGATAAAAGCTACGTACGAACCAGTGAATACCCGTCTTCCCTATGTCTATGATGTCGCCTAGATTACCGAGATCGGGGATATGAAAACGCTTGTCGAGGTTTCGAGTCGAATGAAACTGGGACAGAGTATTCAAATCCAGTTTGCACCCCGGAGTGAGGGCGGAGATGTTGCACGTCTTTGATTCTGGACCGCGACGCTGAGGTTGGGCGCTGGGCTGACTGAGAGACACCTGTGTTTGCGAAGGTACCGACTGCGATTGGGCACTAGCTTGAGTAACTTCCAACTCTTTGTGGTCCTTTTACAGAGACATTTGCATCTTAAAAGCGAAGCTAAATTGACCGACCTACCCAGAGATCAGTCCCCGTCCCCATGATATGCAAGATGTTGTTTAAATCGCCCCAGTCAAAACGAAGTTGGCGCTCGTCGAGGCTGCGGGCTGCATGGAGCGCGGAAAGAGATTCCACATTTAGGCGACAACCAATGTGCGGGCTGGAGAGATCACAGGTTTCTCCCTGTTGGTAGATAGTCAATAGAAAGAAGCTCTCATTTGTGGCCACCTTACCTTGCCGGACGATTCAGCAGCGGGAGAAGCTCTCGATGCGAGAGTCAAAGCGAGAACAACAAAGCTGACGCGAATGGAACGCATCGTAGACAAGATTTATGAAAATGATTTGTCAATTATCTTGGGCCAGCCAAGATAAAAGTATGGAGGGAAGATGAGGAGTCGCGCTGCGAATGCTGAGTAACGTATTTGGGTGAAGCTTTATATCTGAGAATCCTTGGTGGGGACGAGGTTGAACGGAACCAAGACGGGTGGTAAAAAGCCGGCCCCGCAATTTGGCCGTGGCCGCTACCGTGCATGCACGGTAGCGGCTCACGGCCGCACGGTAGCACAGCCACAGCCTAAGTTGCGCCACCTTCCACGTCCCCAGGAGCATCTACTTTCGAGCGGATGAGTTATGCGTCGGCTATAACATGTATCCATGAACATATCTTCGTAACAAAACTTTGTGTGGTCAGACCAAGAATCACCAAGAATGAGCAAAGTTTTTCTGGTCGCCGCTACCGTGCGCACGGTAGACCCTGCACAGGCCACGGACTCACGGTAGCGGTCACGGTCGTCTGCACGGAAGCGGCCACGGTACTCTTACGTCACGCACGGTAGCGGCAGTAATGCGAACACGGTAGCACGGTAGCACGGTAATCGCACGGCACTGACACGGTAGCGGTCATGGCCGTGACAGGTGCGTGACAGATGTTACCGTTTTACTTTTGGATCTTCCTCGACGTACTCTTTGATCACTACACCGGTGCATATGGGTACCCTTCTGATGTTTTTAACTTCTCCTCACTCATAGCTTGGTTTGTGCAGCTGATGAAAGGGCACAACATTACAAGTAGAATGTCTCTACATTTAATGCATTGAAGTAGACACCGGTTCGGAAAGCCGTCAGCGCCTCAAGACTACGTAGTCTTACCCGAGTGAATATAAGTGTGGGCAGGGCATGTCCGTTAACAGTCTACAACCTCAAGTCAGCGTTGAGGTGACAAAGGTGGGGTGGTACCAATGTCCTTCAAATCCGAATCAGCAGTGTAGACATGATTCAAATGTGCTCAGCAGACTTGACAGCCAGGTCATCAAAGTTTATCATTGCAAGGAATGAGTTGAAGAAGATGGTTAGCTTGTAGGTCACCAGTAAGTGGTCAGAGAACAAGAGCCAAAGTTTTTCTGTGCTTTATGATGAGATATGGTCCACCGTTCAATCTATGGTAGACGTAAAACAGACCCTTGGCGGGCCTAGGTTGTGATGAAAGATAAAGGGCCCGTAGCGCCTGTCAAGCTTGTTCTCAAGCGATGTAAATACGGTAACTACTGTTGTGTAGTTGGTCGTTGTCGTCCCAAGTTCTATGCTTTCAAGTGTCAGTTGGCGTAGATACGTAGTATGCTGCACACTGATACGGCATTACTGTACGCTTGTTTCTGCACTTTGTGGTCTTTACAGTTGAATTAGACTCCCAAGGATGACCCGTTGCCATCAATGAAGGACACGAAGGACAAGGAGGAAAGTCTCAAACAACTCAAGGATGCAGAGGAGGTTGGTGCATGGGAGCAGAAGCTGTGTGCGATGGAACTTTGACTTTACGAGCACTTACAGCGGCAAAAGGACAAAGAGCAGCGAAGGGGAAAGGACAACATGTAACGACAACTCTGAGAGCACTTGAAGTTATAGGAACGGCAGCGACGGAGATTCGGAAAGAGCAGCGCAAAGAAAATGACAGAGCGGATAAGGGCAAGCAAGAGAATGAGAACAAGGATCAAGTGCGGGTACTGAGGGAGAAGCGAGAGGAGTTTAAGAAGAAGTAGTGCCCAAGATGCGGTTTCATGTAAAGGATGAAGTGGAGGTGCAGAAAGAGAAGAGTCGGGTTGAGGAAATGTCAAGGATGGAGAAGAAGTTAGAGAGTAGCAGATTCCGTACGGCAAGCCAGAATAAGACAAAGAAGTGGTGAAAAGGCAGGAATATGGTGTAGGATTTCCAGTCAGTTCTTGGCGGAAGCGCAAGTATGACTCAGAATAGGCAATGTTGACGCGTTGGTCCTGCTGGCGCGCGCTGAGAGCATTCAAGGTGTTTGTATTGAACGAGGTGACAACGGGCCAGTGCACTGACAGCACCAAGAACAGTAGGAGGCGCGCTCGCAATGGTACGGGTGGCATCGACTCTCGAGGGGAGCATCAAGTTTAAATTTGAGAAAAAAGCTATTTTGTATGCACCACAGGCTGGTAGAGAAGGAACTTAGAAATATCCGAGGTGTGAATACAGGTGTTGTGATAGCTGGTGGTGGGTGGTAGTCAAGACGCGATCGCCCCATAACAGCGTTACGATTTCAAGTCACGGTGTGACCACGTCTGCGTAACGCTGCATGGCACGGCAACTGCGTCCATTACGGCAATGATGCACGGTAGCGGCCACGGTAGCGTGCACGGTAGCACGGTAGCGGCCACGGCACTTTTGTGGTGCCCGTAAAAAGCCCGTGTTCGGAATGGCGGTCGATATGTAACATAGATTCCAATGATCGGCCTCTGATATTGATAGGCCAGAGGATGAGAACGCCATAGAATGCGGTGTAGTGCCCGCTCCTTCGTGGGGGCGCGTTGCCAAAAGCCATATGTGCACGTGGTCGCCGATCAAATTTCTCACGGCTTTCCTAGTTCTGCTTTGCGCGGTGTGTCGGGTGTGTGGCTCGCAAGATTCCCATAAATCAGTTCTCGTCACGGACAGTGAGTGATGAGTCGTATACCATCAACCGAGTATTTTTCTGCAATGTCAGGGAACCGGTTTCCTTGGCGAATCCGAGTCCGGCGACAGATGTTTTGGTCGTCCGTTTGGTTTGGTACTCAATACCATTGGAACGCGCGCCCCATTTCCATATAGTGGACGGTGCTGTGTTATACAGCAACTGGCTCTAAGTTATCACGTCTCTCTACACGGTATCTTGACTTTCATAAGCTATCTACTGTAACGATTCGGACTGACACAGGAACATTAGTTAAGAGAACATGACATATAGGCAAGATGCAAACTACAGTTCCAGGACATAGTTTGACGGTCAACGATCTCGCGGTCTCGCATCTCCCAAGTCATAGCAAGGTCACCAAACCTTTTATGTAATTACGCCACCGACAAGGAAGCATTCGACCCATAACATCGGCACTTGTTTCCATCCTCCTTGATTTTTGGCTGCCAGAATAAGCAAATGCAAGGCCACATAAAAGACCACATGATCCATGGAAGGGTCTTTCTTTGTCCTTTGTCGCCACAAATCCAACACTTGACCATTAACCATCACATCTTCACGCGATATTGAAGCTGCTCAGACGCTACGGTATTGTCCCCTTTCATGAGAGAATTCCATTCGCTCTGGAGAAGTCGACAGCTTACGTCCTGTTAGTCGCGAAGGCAGATGACCCCCCAGTGGCGCAACCGTTACCGCCCCAAATCACAGTGCGCAATCTTCATCCGTCAATCCGTTGGATTAATATAATATGCGTCCAGGAGAAACAACCACCTGAAGAGTCGGACATTGAGACGTCCGATGAGAAAATCGACGATAACAGAGAGGACAAAGACCGCACCATGACGGAAAACGAATTAGCGATAACTCTGGCGCGTCTTGAAGACCTCTGGGAAGATATCAGCACCCAGAAGGATTTACATCGAGCAGCTAGAGTTCGAAGGAGGGTCTCTCAAACTCGATTTGCGCGACGGCAAGCAGTCCCTTAAACATCTGGAGGTCGCCAAAGTGGAGGACGCAGAGAAACGTCGAGGCCATCTGCGGGAGGCACAGGAAATGCTGCGTACGTCGTGACCGCTCTTCAACGACCTGTACGCGGTCTACGAGGACGGCATGGCAGCAGCGACCAAGGTGGACGAGGACGCCAGACGTAAGTACGAGTCCTACGTCGGCCTACAAAAGGAAGTCAAGAACCTGGTCAACGACACACGCGCCTTCCGAAAGATCACGACAGATGGGATGAAACAACAGGCCTTCCGGGCCCAGGAATCCCAAACGCGGTTCGTCAGGAGGTCCTTCGCGCCGATATAGAGCAGAAGAAATTTGACGACTTCATTGCCACTCGATCCGCAGAATTAGAGGCTCGCGAAAAGCAGTTGGGGTCGAAGGAAGCTCGGGTTAAGGTGCAACAGGTCGTAGGGGATTGGAAGCAGCCGGAAGCGACTGGATCACAGCGGTTTGTACCCGAGTGGAAAGCACGCGCAGAAGCGGAGCTAGCTCGTCTCACTTCTGAGAGAGATGCCCTGAAGCAACAGTGCGCCCACGATAACTCGAAGGAGCTCGAGGAGGAAGTGGACAGGTTGACTATGGCAGTAGCGTCGGCGGAGAAGGAAGAGAAGAAGCTGAAGAAGCGAATCCAGAGGATGGAGAAGGAAATCCCTCTCACCGAAAAGCGGACGGAGGTGTGGGAGCGCTTGATCGCCTACGACAGGCCACTGTTCGAAACCAACGCCGTACACGTGGCGTATATGAGGACCACGCTGGAAATACTGAAGATGGAACAGTATATCGAGACCGAGAAGCTGAAGGAAGCGCAGGCGTTTGCAGAACACGAGCTGAAAATGGGTAAAGGAGAGGAGCTCGGGCACGATGTGTTGGTGACACAAAGGGATTCCAAGATGAAGGAAGCGCAGGGGAAGCTGGATACGATAGTATCGCAGACGAAGAACTCCAAAAGGAAGGTGAAAGGGATGCAGGTCATCGATGAGAAACAATCGTTGGCGGCCTGTGAGACAACATTGGAATTGCGAGTCGAGATTGCCGAGCTGGAGGCTGAGTTGAACATGCTAGAGAAGAAGCTTGAGGTTTACGAGCTTTCGGGACGTTGATAGTGCGAAATATAGGCAATTAAAATTAAACCGGTATTTCAAAACCTGCAGCGAGCCAGTCAATGACCTTGGGCGTAAGCGGCCCTATCCGCGGCTTCTGCAACAACTGTAGCAACGGTAGCGAAAAGTCGTAGATCAGGCTGTCATGAAGTCCGCCCTCGTCCACCAAAAACGTAACGTCGACCCCATTCTCGCCGACACAGATATCATAGAATCGCTTATGAGTGTCGACCATCCCCTCCTTGCTGCCCGATGTCACCAGCATTCGGTTAACAACGTTGTCCATCCCAGTAAACCATCCCTTCGGCGCGTTCAAGACTTCGACGTAAGGAAGATCTGTCGGGGGAACGTCCTTGAGGAATAGATGACCCCAGGACAGTAGCGATTTGCTGCTGATCACGTCGTACTGGTCTTGACCGCCTTTGTCGCTAGGGTACACCCACGGCGACATGAGAAATACGCCCGCAAACCGGAGATTGCGAGGCAGAGGCGCAACAGCGGGAAGTGGGTGAAGGATATGGGCAATCAATTGCAGAACGATATTGCCACCGGCAGATTCCCCTGCTATCTGTAGACATGTTGGCTTCACGCCAGATTCGAGCAGGAATGCAATGGCATCGCGGGCGGCACGTAAGTGGTCGGGGTATTTTCCGTCAGGGTATAGTTCTATATGAATGTCAGAAACGATAATGCATTCGGGGTAACGCGACGTACTGTAGGCCAAGAAGACCATACCAACGGGTACGTCTTTTACGTGTAGCTCGGAGCAGACATGGTTCCAGAACGCGATTGCAAAGTCAGATAGTGGAAAGACGAAGCCGCCGCCTATTCCCATTGTAAAAGCAAGCTTCTTGGATGCGGTAAATGCCCATACCATGTATATATAGAATGACCTTGTCCAGCCGTTTCGGTCCCATCCATGACAATTTCGCACCGGAGGGTAATTCGTCAACGGTAACCGGAATTTTCTGTCGTCGAGTCCATTTCGTTAGAATCCCAATGGTGTCCGGCTGCAACCATTGGATTTGGTTGTAGGTTAGATGGTCTGTAAAGTACCTAGAAAACCCTTCGGTAACAATTCGCGTCCATGGCTTGGAGGCCGTGACGTTGATTGCTAGCTTCCAGCCAATGTGGAAAGCTACGAGAGAGTTAAAACCGTTTTGTACATTGTACAAGTAATACGCACGTAGAAATATAATCCAGAACGCGATAATGAGCTTTTCGAAAACGCTGGTTTCCGCATAGCTTGGTGCTCGATGTTCACCCATGTTTATTGCCCACGCTGACGAGCGTCGCTATCTGCATAGCGGAACCATGTTAGATATTGGTGATGGTGGGAGGAAGGAAAGCGCCCCTTTTGGGTCGGCGATCACTCAAGGTTTACCGGACAACAGTCAATACCAAGTCATAATTTCGCCAGGGCTAGACAAAAACTCGTGTATCGCGGCTACTCAATATCATCGCAATTCAGCTCGTCAGACACGTAAATATTCCAGGGTTTTTGAAGCTCCTGGTAATTCAACTTTGGTAGACTACCCGCTTCAAGAACCTACACTGCTGCTCGCGAATTCGTCAGCCTAGTCGGATCCAGATCCGGCTTCTGGGATGACATTAATCATCTAGGAGTGCAACAACGTTAACAGTGCTTTGAACCAAAGCTATGAGGTTGCCTGCGCAACCGTAGGGTGGTGAAGTAAACTCTAGGTTTTGATACACCTCTGGTTTACTGCGGTAATTAACGGTATCAAGACGGTATTGAAACCCTCGGCGGTCGGGAGGTAGGTTTCGATACCGGCACGTGACTATTGCACGTGCCGGCGCGCTGGCGCTCAGAGAGCTTGGAGGTGGCGGGACTAAGGCGGGATGAAGGCGGCGCGGTGCGGCGCCACATCACGTGTCCGAAACGCGTGCCGGTATCGCAACCGTTAGTAACGGTTTCAAAACTGAGCCCGCCTCCTGGGGACTCGGTATCGATACCGTTACTAACACCCCCGGGAGGTTTACTGCGCCACCATACGCAACCGTACATAGAGCTAAGAGGCTAGGTAAAGTGTTAGCAACAAGCAACAAAAGTTTGAGGAAAACACAACAGCTCCTATGAACCACTCTCTGACTGGGAGTCGAACCCAGCTTTCGCGCGCATGACGGCAGTGGGACATGTGACAGGCGCGTGTACTGACCGATATACTATCAGAGACCAGGCAAAATGACGTACGTAATTACCTGACAGGTTTTGAACTTCCCTAAGGGGACAAAAAGAGTTAACGTCTCACGAGTCCCTCTCAGTATTCATTTCAAGAACCTCGATGTAAGTCGGGTAAACACCTTATTCCATGCATGTTTTCGGGGTCGCGCTGGAAGCTGGAACGAACTGGAGTCCGCCTGATCTGAGTCTATCCTTCGGATGTAGTGGTGCAAGCTCGGGGATGCTGGATGTGTTCAACTGGGGGTCAAGACGTTTCTGGTAGACGCGTTCAATTCATGGAGTAAGTAGATGCACATTTCTGTCATCGATATCGTTACGTCAAGTCGTTGCAGTGCACGCGACGAGTCTCTTCTGAACCACGTTGGCAGCTGCCCGGAGCCGTGTTCGTCAGCTGGATTGAGAGTTCGCGTGGGATCAGAAGAGCAGAAGGGGACAGACTTGGCGTGCGATGCAACGGAGAGTCCCGGGATGTGGATGCCGAGGACGGTCAACTATATTCCGCCTACCAATTTTGCTGGTACGAGCAGGTCGTATTCGCACTTTGTCAGCTATTAATAACGCCCCAAAAGATGGACGCCAAGATAGGAGGGGCGCGAGGTTATTAGGAGAGTACGCGACGGGCTTCCTGTGGAGGTCCGATGACCCCAGTGTTAGGAGAGAAGAGTGATTGCGTTTAGTGATTGATGGAATGCGGACTTCCGTCTGTGGATGGCTGTGGACAGAGAATGGATAGGGATACGACTGGGGCTAGGGGCGTACGTGCGCGCAACATCATACCATCCGTGGAGGAGTCGAGACTTGAATCGGCTCCCCGCGCGGGGTGCGGGGCAGAGTGGGGAATGAATACAATGGCGCCGATCTGTAATCATTGTGCACGACAAGTTCCAGCCTGGTTCTCGCTGTTCTGGACGACAGTATTGATGACGATGTACAGTTGTACAATACGACTGTCGTACTTACGGGCAGCGCGATGCAGCTCGGATTGATAATTTCATCGATAGTAGGGGGTGGAGTAATTTGAAATGCGGATGTCTCAACCGGGAGGAACCACGCGCGTGACCGGTGGCGACGGTGCGACGGTATATAAGGACCTTCGCGGGCAGGACCAAAACTATCTCTCTGTCTCTCTCATACACCGACAATGACGACCTTTTCCACTGAATTCAACACTCCTCTCTTCAAGGGCAAGGTCTCTTTCCCCACCGGTGTATACATCGGCGGCGAGTTTTCCAAGGGCGGGGATGGCGGCACTATTGAGTACGCGCTTTACTTGTCTCACTTTGTTTCTCTTGCTCACGATCGTCAGTGTGATCAACCCTTCCAACGGCAAACTCATTACCAAAGTCGACGAGGCAACTTCGGCCGATGTCGACCGCGCCGTCAAGGCTGCCCACAAGGCCTTCGAGACTGAGTGGGGTCTCAACGCGAGCGGTGCTCGTCGTTCAGAGCTGCTCAACAAGCTCGCGTCGCTCATGGAGAAGAACCACGACGAGCTCGCTGCTCTCGAGGCTCTCGACAACGGTACGTCGCGTCATCTTCTATCCGGCTCCAGCTGACGCGTCTCTAGGCAAAACTTTTGGATGGGCCAAGGGAACTGATACGGCGTTCGCCATCGCCACCATCAAGTACTATGCTGGATGGGCCGATAAGATCTCTGGCCAGACAATCGAGACCGACGAGAACAAGCTTTGCTACACGCGCCACGAACCCATCGGTGTCGTCGGCCAGATCATTCCCTGGAACTTCCCTCTCCTCATGTTCGCCTGGAAGCTCGGCCCCGCTCTCGCCACCGGAAACTGCATCATTCTCAAGCCTTCCGAGTTTACCCCTCTGACCGCTATCCGCATGTGCTCTATTATCCAGGAGGCTGGTTTCCCCAAGGGTGTCATTAACATCCTCACGGGTTACGGCCACACTGTCGGTGCTGCGATGGCCGCGCACATGGACATCGAAAAGGTTAGTCTCCTCAAGTTCTCATGACGCGTCAAACTTAACAATTTCATAGGTGGCGTTCACGGGTTCTACCCTTGTCGGCCGCAAGGTCATGGAGGCTGCTGCCAAGTCCAATCTCAAGGACGTCACCCTTGAGCTTGGCGGAAAGAGCCCCAACATCATCTTCAACGACTGCGATCTCGACCAGGCTGTCAACTGGGCCGCCCACGGTATTTTGTACGTTGTCCGCTTTTGCTCCTCGATTATGTCTGATTTTCTCGATAGCTGGAACCACGGTCAAGCCTGCTGCGCCGGTTCGCGTATCTTCGTGCAGTCTGGCATCTACGACGAATTCCTCAAGCGCTTCACTGAGCGCACCAAGAACATCAAGGTCGGCGACCCCTTCGCTGAGGGTATCGACCAGGGCCCCCAGGTCTCGCAGCAGCAATACGACCGCATCATGGGTTACATTCAGTCCGGCAAGGAGCAGGGTGCTACCGTCCACCATGGTGGTGAGCGCCACGGAAGCGAGGGTTACTTCATCTCGCCCACCATCTTCACCAACACCACTCCCGACATGAAGATCGTGCAGGAGGAGATCTTCGGTCCCGTCGGTGTTGTCATCAAGTTCGAGGATGAGGAGGATGTGATAAGACAGGCAAACGACACTGGTACGTTTTCTCGCCCTTTTCTTTTTGTCTATTCCCAACGATTTCGCAGTCTACGGTCTTGCCGCCGCCGTGTTCTCGCAGAACATCAACCGTGCGCTCGAGACGGCGCACAAGCTCAAGGCCGGTACTGCATGGGTCAATTGCGCCAACCAGCTACATGCGAATGTTCCTTTCGGTGGCTTCAAGCAGAGCGGTATCGGACGGGAGTTGGGCGAGTACGCGCTGCACAAGTACGTTCATCGTTCCTTTAGTTGGTCGTCGATGATACTGATGCGATACTTTCTTCTAGCTACACCCAAACAAAGGCTGTGCACGTCAACTTGGGCCACCGTATGTGAATGAGGAGCACTACGAAGCATGAACGATGAGCAAACACACAATTTAACATTATGTATGGATATCGCAATGTACATTATGCACGGCTGATTAAATATGACCATTATCCTGAATGACTTTTGTGTGGCGAGATGATTGGTTCTTTGGTTGTTTTCGTCGTGAGATTTCACGCTTGGTTGAGCCAGAGGCATGAGCTGACCGACTTCTGACGAGGCATGTTTTTGGTGAGTTTGATGGAGGGGTCAGACCAACTCAAGTCAAAAGATCACCTTGCTTCATCTCTGATAGTATATCGGTTAGTACACGCGCCTGTCAAATCCTTTGATTGATGAGACGCGCGAAAGCTGGGTTCGACTCCCAGTCAGAGAGATTGAACCAAACCATAAAACATTTTTAATAGCGCCCCGCGATCCGTTGAAGCTTCATATATTGGCTGCGCATCTTCGAGTCGGCATTAGCAGGCGTCAGATAGAGTCAAGGCGAGTGTGTTGTATTACTTTCAAACTACTTCATACTTGCATAGTCAAAGCTGTTCCTATTGTACTTTCCATTGCGGCTAACTGAAGACCCGATCTATCACGATCAGCCAATCCGATTTTTGAACAGACCACCGCGACTCTTTTATCATTTGGTCACTGGTGTGCCATCTTCTTCATTGGCCGGTGAGACGAGTTTTTTTTTTCCAAATTACCTCATTCGTTGATTACCAACGAGCGCAGAGGAGAATGACAATATCCGAGTGCGGAGTGTACGCGTTGGCGCCACAATTCAGGTGGGCGATCTGAGAAAGGACTCGGAATGGCTCATTTTGTCGACACGATTCTAGGATCAGTGTCTGGCCTACCAGAAGGACCTCAACATGCTGCCATTGATGGATTTTTCGCTTCATCGAAGATTTAGTTTTAGGTCCAAAGAGTTCTACTAGGCAATGACATCCGGTTGACCCTCGTGCGCCTTGTTCAGGCACTCTCTAGGTTCTCGTGCGAAAATAATGCTACCTATGAACGAAACTCTAAAGAAGATGTATCCTTCTGTGCAGCAGCAAAGTAGATACTGGCGAGGGAGATCTCGCCCATTTCGGTTCTTGTAGGGCGCGTTTCTGTGATTTTTTGCTTGGCTGAGCCATCCTTCTGACCATGCTCTGGTGCGCACTTGGCAACCGCGTACCGCTTGGTGCCACTGACAGAGGGGCCCGAGTCGATGTGAACATCATCTTTGATGAAATATTGGTTAGTCCACGCGCCTGCCATAGTGTTCTATGGCGGTCAGTCCGTGCAAAAGTTGGGTTCGACTCCCAGTCAGACAGATCTTCACAGTCAACACTTGATTTTTACAATTGGCGGCCTCACGAGTTGAGTAGGGTGGCGCAGCAAATGCCAAACCTCCTGGGTGCGTTACAATACCGACCACCTCAGGAGCAGCGCTCAGGTTTTGAAACCATCGATAACGGGCACATGAAGCAGTTGCTGGTATCTAAACCTACATAGGCAGTAAACAAGAAGGTGACTCGGTACCGCTGACGTGGTTCCAGTACTCAGACTCTGCCCTGCCATAAGGACAGCTCAGCAGTGCCATTGATGAAGAAGTTTTCGCCTCATCATTCCAATTCATTGCTATTAAGGATTATACTTCAGGTGCGGAGAGTTCTAGGCATTTACATGGGCCAGTGTTGTACCTCGCGCGCCTTTTTCGTGCACTCCTGTCGTACTAGGTTCTCCGGCGGAAATGCTACCTATGAACGAACTCTAAACGAGTACTCCAGACGAACAGGTCGACGTACTTCAATATCAGAACATGTATCCTTCGGTGTTGGTATAGCAGCAAAGTAGATACCGGCGATGGAGATCTCGCTCATTTCATCGAGGCTTTGTCTTCGCCCGATGCGCCCGTTGAGACTCGAGAGGAGCGAGTTGGAATATACTGGATCCTCAGATGCTCAAAGGAGGAAGCGCAAGAGGGTCATGAGACGTACGTTTGGGGCAGATTAGGTAGAATGAGATCCATATAACTGGAGTCAAGGAAGGAGTCAGTACAATACAATGACGGCTTTGGTGAATATTTACAGCTCCCTGGCATGAAATGAACTAGGAAATCCGGTAAGTACTAGGATGTAAGATGAAGGATGATTGCTGACCGTCACCAATATGCCCATGGATGCCAGGCTGCGCAAGGACGTTAAGATATGCGCAAGACTACGAGTAAGCTCGTCAATTACCCTGCGAAGAATCCAGTCTCTGTTGGGGGTTCAGCGCGTTTCATCAGCCTAACCGGAAGAAACAAGTTACGGATAGCCCAAATAATCAGTTGATCACACATGTTGCAGCGCTACTTCTGCCAAAAGGTATTCTCAATGCGGGGACGGACATCGGCAGAACACCTAACGTACGAGTTGATACATTCACGGCGCTGTCGGATGAGCCATTCGATAAGCGTCGCAGTGGTGAGAATGTCGAGCGCCAGAGGAATCGCGCAAGTCGTGATTACGAGGCCATACATGTCGCCCGTTTGATAGAGGATTGAAGCCATGCGGATCTGCTTAACCGCGACCAAGAAACCGAGGATAGTAGAGGCAATATTCAATATGCTCAGGATGAGCACCATAAGACGTCTTCTCGTTAGTCGCCAGATTCGGTATATGAAGAACGCTTGGACTGTCCAGGGATTGATGATTAGCCGATGAGAGGCACTGGCGCGTACTCACTGATACATCGCATGATGAACGTAGGGAGAATTACCCCCGGAAATATCTTGGGTGGATATTGGAGGACGGTGGGGTTGCAGTATTCGGTTACGGTCATGATGTATAATCCAGCGTCTGAGAAGACAATCTGGACGGTCTCTAGGAGTCTAGAAAGGGAAAGGTTGTAAGAACGTGCAAGAGAAGTGAGCGGATATACTCGTACAACACCCCGCCCACCTGTAGTTGAACTTTGAATACAAAAGGTAAGGAGGTGCTTGGAAACTCACGAGGATCTTCAGCCACACTTTGTCGTCTCCGAAAGTGCGATAGTAAGTATGTGATTGTGTGATCAGGATTCCAAATAGTATGTGCATCACGAGGCTGGCTATTAGATACGCTCCTAAAGATGAACTTGAGCCGTGCCAGTGTCATTTGATAAACTGGGGGGACGCACCAAGAGTGCTGTTCTTCGAGTCAGCGTCCATTGCGGGAGTTAAGTAGTAGAGCGAAGGAGCGTAGTAAGAGGAGCCCTAAGCAGACTCTCCGGGCACAGTATAAGTAAACGTTATGAGTGTTTTGATCTGTTTCCCGCGTAGGTAGGAAGTTGACGGGGGTGACTCAGACCGCGACTTGTGTTCCGTTCACGACGCTGTGGGCATCATCAAACCGCAACAGCTCCGTGTTGATGAGCATCAGGGCATTCGTTCTTGCTTTGAATGCCCACTGAGATGTCCTGAACAGTGTTTTTGATTGTCTGTCTGTGCGGCCCGTATCAAAGCACGAATCCAAAAGGCGGGCTTGTAGTCTTTTACGGTTAGATGAGAGCCTGAAGCTCTGGCACCGGGTGAATTGATGAAAGACTGCGGAAGAGGCTTTGATGCGCGTTGCGAGGAGCAAAGGAAGATGACGAGAATGGAGAACAGCATGGCGAGCTTATTCCCAGTTAAGAAAGTTCAGTAGATCAAAACGAGACTAACCTGACATAAGTATAACCAGTACCATGCGAGTGTCGTTCACCATGGAATTCTACGCGTCGGCCATAAGGCAGTTGCAACAGGCCAAGATTATTTGGTTTGACAGATGGCGCCAATGTTTAGCACAGCCACGTCGTACCTCTCTCTCCCGATTCAAGATTGACAGGTTCGTGACAGTAGAACGCACGCGAGTCAACGGCAACACGCTCATACACGTTATGTACTGGAACGCAAACGACGAATCGGGCCTTAGTAACTTCGGTTGACCAAAGCATACGCGCGTTGCCTACGCGCGTCTCGGCGGCAGTGCGAGTCCGATCATTTCCACTCTGCCCTAAACCTTTCTTTCCTTCACTCACTCATGACTTTGAGGAGGTCCTTCTGTCGACTCTTTAATCGTGTTCTCTTATTATCCGGCGTTCTTCTAGGACTATCTATCCTACTCCAACACTTCGAGGTCATGTCACCACTACCCACCCTTCGCGCGGCTAACAAGGCGTTCTTCACCTCGCTCCACACGCCTACCGCCGTCTTCGTGGGAGGCACATCTGGGATAGGGCGTGCCATGGCCGAGGCTCTTGCTGCCCACACGGAGGGAAACGCGAATATCGTTATTGTCGGGCGCAACCGAAAGGCTGCCCAAGAGATCCTGGCTTCATTCCCCAGCTCCTCAGCCAAGAGAGAGTTCATCGAATCCGACGTCACGAAGAGCATCTCCGGACTCTCCTCCGTCACAGCTCAAATTGCTGCCACCTTCCCTGATGGTATCGATTTCCTTGTCCTCACCCCGGGGTATGCCGCAATGGATGGACGAATTGAAAACGAGGAGGGCATCGATAGGAAGATGGCCGTCAATTATTACGCACGGTGGAAGTTCATATATGACTTGGCGCCTATCTTGCGAGAGGGCGGCAAAGTCATCTCGGTTCTTGGGGCAGGATATGGTGGGAAGATTGATGTGGAGGACCTTGGGCTCAAGAAGCCAGGTGCGTACAGCGTGTCGAAGGTGGCCATGGTCACGCCGACGTATACAGACCTTATGATGCAGGTGTGTTTCGATCCTACGCATTTAATATCCGTCTCTAACTATTGTGTTAGAGCTTCGCTGCGCTGTACCCCAAGCATTCATTCACGCAAGCCAACCCAGGTGGTGTACGCACCAATTACCTTTCGTCTTCCACCACTCGGCTTGTTCGTTGGACGGCACCCCTTACTTACCTGTTGTACCCATTCATGTCCAGTCCTGCAGAGTGCGCGGAGAACATGTGGCATGGTCTAAGCAATGTGGCGAAAGACGGAGGCACGTATAGGATTGGAAGCAAAGGCGAAGACCTGGGGAAGAAGAATTGGTATGGTACTGAAGAAGAGCAGAAGAAGCTTTGGGAACATACAGTAGAGAGTGTAAAAGCGTCGTTGTAATTTACTGGGCAACTTGCTGTACCGTATGCGACTACCGTGCATCATGTATATTTATTCGATATGAGTATCTTTTTGTTGTGTTTCATTAACTCTTGTCGTTCATAGAAGCAAAGTTGTGAATAGTGGTACAGGCGGAAACCGTGGAATCGAGATCGTCTTGTCTAGTAGACGGAGACGACCCTTGGCCGGCGTCGTCCAGTGAATGGTAAAATGGTCAACGTACTATAGTCACTATCGGATTCCCATCGTGTTCAATTCATCGCCGTTACAATGTTTCGAAAACGTGACAACGAATCTACAAGCCGACTGGACCATTCTTTGAAATTCTAGGCAATCACCATGTCGCAATGAATAGAATTGCAACCAAGGCAATATAAATGAAAAACGCGCAAGCGCGCGGGTGTCATGATCGCGAAAGGGAATGGTCTCGACCCTATCTGATCAGGCACGTAATCCCTCTTGCCTCCGCTCCCCGATCTGCGCTGGCGGCAGTTTGTCCCAAATCGTGCGGCTCTCCTTCGAGCTCTTAGGGAACGGCTCATTATGGACCATGAATCACGACCCTTCAAGCCTGCTCAGCGCCGTACCCGCAGTCTAAAGGACCTTCTACAGCTTCCCCTCCTTTCTCGGATCAGCGACTCCACTGTTACTCTCCCCACTAATCTACCTCTGCCTGGCATCCTACCATGCGATATCTTCCTCGAAATCTCAGAGTGGCTATGGCAAGACGATATCCTGAGCTTGAGCTTGACGGTGCGCTACCAACATTGCTCATTGACGAACTCCCTTTCATTCATATATGATTTTTAGTCGAAAGGCATGCGGTGCCTCATGATGCCTGCTTTGTATGACACCGTCGTGCTCGGATCGACGCGCTCCTGCCAAAGCGGCCTGCGCATGCTCTGCGAACGACCAGAGGTGTGTCGGTGGGTGCGCAAGCTCGCTGTACGACCGGACTATTATCTGGCATGGCCCAGGCCTGATAAACCGATAGACGAATCATGGGTAGCAGAGCAGCTAGCGGCTATTGCACTCACGGGAATGCTGCGGTCCTTGCATACCTTCGATTGGGACGGCCACGAGATGCCCGGGAGCGTATTATGGGACGCTTTACGCGATGGCTGCCCCGAACTCCGAACTCTCTCCACTAATGTCGGATATCATCCCATTGACGGATCATCTTCTCTCTTCACCTTCCATAATCTCAAGGCGTTTTCTTTGACTGTCCGGCACAGTCTAAACGGCGACGACCTATTCCCCGATCCTGAGGAGCTCCCCCCATCCCTTTGGGATATGCTCATACGGCACTCACCAAACCTGGAGGAGCTCAATATATGCAGCTTCTCGCCGGCGACGCGTCTATTCGATCTTTCACCCCTTCTCACCGCCCACTGGCCCAACCTCAAATGCATCGTTCTCGGATGCTTCGGGTTCCAACATGATTTCTCGCTCACCTTGGACGTAGACTCCATGAACACTTGGGTTGGCCAGCACCCCACGCTTTCGTATCTCCGCTTTGTGTGGAGCTTCAAGCGTTGGATTAGTCCGGACGAAGTGCCCGCGTTGCCATGTACTAATATCGATTCGTACGCGGGCATATTTCAGCAGATACCGCTTTCCGCCGCGTCCACCCTCACGACATTGGATCTCATGACAGAACCGATATACGATTCGCGCGTGGTAATGCTTTGCCCCGTTCTTCGGGCGCTGGAGCACCTCGAAATACTCGATATTTGGATGCAGGTGACTGACGCCTCGTTTGTGGGGGCCGTCTTGGCCGCATCGCCGGGGCTGAAGGAGTTCCATTTTATGTGCACGACCGCGGGCGAGTGGGCGAAGAGGATGCAGGGATTATTGGTATTGAATGTGCCACGGCTGAAGGTGCTATCGCTCACGGAAGGGCATCGGTATCGATGGCGAAAGAAGACGATGGCGCGCTTTGCTGCGGGGTTAGTCCGGATGAATGAGAGGTTGGATCAGGTGAATATGCGTTGGGTCAGGGAGCGCTGCAAAGGACATTTGAAGCAAGAGGGCAGGTATGACGTGGTTCGTGGACGTGACGGCAGAGTCAAGTCCCTCATGGTGTCCGAGAGAGGATTCACACTTGTCGGCAACACGTTCACTCGGTGTGTCGAATACAAGATTTGAACGGACTGGGTTGTTGTATGATTTACGATGATATGATGTCTTACAATACTCTTCATGCTATTGTCTCCTTTGTTGTAATGCTTTGCTGTACGCACCTTTTGGGCACGAAGAGATCCTTCGTATAAATCGGCTTTCTCCTCCCAGCAAACAGGGTTTTTGCCTTGTAACATTTCTAGACATAGAGTCATGCGATCATCTTTCAAACTCTCGAACTGACCTCTCCTATCAAACATGAGACAGGATGGTCAGAGCGAAGCATTTGGCAGCACACAGCGCCAACATAAATTTGGACAATTTGGACAATAAAGATGTGCCAATTCATTCACGGGCTCGATAGAATACAAAACATGAATTAATTGCGCCACAACTACAGAATATGTAACTACGAGTCCTCAGATGCGCAGGTTCGTATCGTCACCGAACGAATATCATCAAAAGACAATAGATAGTGCTCCAAAAATTGCTAAAGGCCGAAGCCAGTAGACGTGTTCGGATGTATAATTTGCAATCAGCAAAAGACTATGCCTCGGTAAGGACCTCACTGGCGATAGTTCAACCCGTGCACAAGAGATAAGAAAATCGATGGGCGTGGGTAGTGACTGCTTATATAGTTCTGATTGCGCACGGACCATTGGTGTGTTTGTCCCGATCGGTTGTCGATGAACTTGAAGCCGCTTCAAGAACGAAGTGCAGTTGATATCGACGGTATGTAGGTTCCCTCAGCCGTCGCTTGGGAGTTTCTCACCTGGTTACGGCGCACACTGTACCTACTCCTGCTCCACACAGACTGCACCATTGACGCGGTGCTACATTGATCATCTCCCGTTGGCTGACTGTCTGCGCTTTATCACAGTTGCGCCGTACAAGACCACGAGTGAATCACTCGCACGCGTAAACGCTACCTTATCACCATAGATACTTCACTCGAACACGAACAATCCGAGTCCAGGAGTGACCGACATGGATTTACACGCGACGGTTTCTTTCAACGCCACGCCAAAAGGCCGACTCGCATCGCTACCTCCTAGCGAGGAACTGTTTCCGGCGACAATATATTTGAACTAAGACATATGAAAATGGCCCGGCCTCCTCAATGTTTCGTCAGGTTGATCCTCTTCTCACTCTTAAAACCTACTCTGTCACTGCTGGTTAGTGGCTCGTGCTTCAACGGAGCAAATCGCAATCAGAGGTCAGATACCGCGAGTAGGTCTCCAAAACCTCATGGCAGACGCGTTTATCACAGCCTAATCCAGGTCGGACTCGAACAAACCATTTTCTACACCTATAATATCGAACGCGTTCAGAGTTCTCCCATAACACGATGTTCTCCAAACGTCTTGTGTTAATCTTCTGCCTTGTCGGCCTATTATTGGTCACATCGGCTGCCCCAACGACAAAGGTTAGCGCCTCTATCTCTCTTCGCATAGCGCTGCTCAAGCTCTCTCTAGGCGGGTACAGGACAAACAACGGAAAAGAATGCTATAACTAGGGTCGGTCTAGAATGCTTCTCATATGCTACTGTTAATTGATAATACAAAGCGCGGGCGCGGGGCCACCGCCGCGAAGGGTGACAGCAACGGGAAAGGCGATAGCGCGAAGGGTGACAAAGGAGACGGTAGCAGCGCGAAGGGCGACGGGAAGGGAAATGGTGGTAGCGCGAAGGGTGATGAGAAGGGAAACGGCAAGGTGAATTTTCGTATGATTGGCGTGACCTACATACATACTCATTCCTACGCTTAGAAAAAGAATGTTTGCAAATTGGACAAAAATGTACGCTAGCCGTTCTTAGATGCACATTACGGATCTAATACGACCTTAATAGTCAAAGGCGTATCCGCCAAAGTCTGGCAAAACCTCGAGCTCCAAAGATGGCAAAGGCCGCTCGAAGGACACAGATTCTGGGCAACTCCGAAGGACAGCAAAACGACAAAGAGCAGCCGAGACTTGACGCCTAGTCGGACTATCGAGAAGCGAGAGGTAGTCACGATTGGGTACCATGGAACGATGTAGTTGCCGTTTTATTTAGACTTCGGGAGAGTTTCTAAAGGCAAACGGTGACGAATATTTGGCGGCCACAGAAGCTGGTAGACGCCTAGCACGAGAGTAGGCTCCTTATTCTGAAATCGTATCCTTCCCTGATTGGAGCTTGCAGAGAATCATTCAACGGAAATGCCGCCCTCCTTGGAAACGGACTCTACGTTGCGAGTAATGCCGAGACTGCCCAGATCTACGCACTTTCAGCTGCGGTTGAAAAGGTCCATGCCAAGGGAGGAGAATATGAACCCGTCGTATGCGTCTTGACGGTCGACACTTCAAAGGCCCATTCGGACTGGGTTACCGACTACAAGAAGATCTGGTTGCCGTACGCGCTGCTGGGGAGTGGGCCGAACAGACAAGCAAAGCAGAAGACGTTCATCACGAATACATTTGGTGAAGATTCAGATGACACCGCCCTTCGTTTCGCGAAGCGTGAGTTCCAACTTTGGTGTCGGCGATGTCTGCTGAATGGGACGTCAAGTTCGTAGCAATCGGCCGACCAGTGCTGCAGGCCACCAGATGATGATTCCCCCGGCTAGACTCGACCGTATACAGGACGTTCAGATGCTGATATGTTTTCCTTTGAGGACAAAGGAGTGTATACCTGCGGGCCGAGCGGGTAGTCTTTCAAAGTTGAATTATCAGGAACTACGTAAACCTTGGAATATTTACGTGTCCGACGAGTTGGACTGCGATGATATTGAGTAGCCGCGATACGCGAGTTTTTGTTTAGCCTTGGCGAAATATTACTTGGTATTGACTGTCGTCCGGTAAAACTTGAGTGATCGCCGACCCAAAAGGGGCAGATCGCTTTGCTTCCTCCCACCATCACCTACATTCAACATGGTTCTACTATGCAGATAGCGAGGCTAGTTGACGTGAGCAACAAACATGGGTGAACGCCGACCACCAAAATATGCGGAAACTACCGTTTTCGGAAAGCTGGTTATCGCTTTCTGGATCATACTTCTACGTGCGTATTACTTGTACGATGTGCAAAATGTTTCTAATTGTCATGTAGCCTTTCACATTGGCTGGAAGCTAGCCATTAACATTACTACCTCCAAGTCATGGACGCGAATTGTTACCGAAGGGTTTTCTCGGTACTTTACAGACCATCTAAAGTACAACCAAATTCAATGGTTGCAGCCGGACACATTTGGCATCCTAAAGAAATGGACTCGACGACGGAAGGTTACGGTCACGGTCGACGAATTACCCTCGGGTGCGAAATTGTTATGGATGGGACCGAAACGGCTGGACAAGGTCATTCTATATATCCATGGTACGTTTACTCAACGAACGCGTCTAATGCCCTGGGATTGACAAAGCGGACAGGTGGGGGCTTCGTTTTCCCACTATCTGACTTTGCGATCGCGTTCTGGAACCATGTGTGTTCCGAATTACACGCAAAAGACGAACCCGTTGGTATGGTCTTCTTGGCCTACAGTACGTCGCGTTCCCGCAAACGCGTTCTCGTTTCTGACGGTCATATAGAATTATACCCTGATGGAAAATACCCAGACCACTTACGTGCCGCCCGCGATGCCATTGCATTCCTGCTCGAGTCTGGCGTGAAGCCATCATGTCTGCAGATAGCTGGAGAATCTGCGGGTGGCAATATCGTTCTCCAATTGATGGCCCACATCCTTCACCCACTTCCTGCCGTTCCACCTCTTCCTCGCAATCTTCGTTTTGCTGGCGTATTTCTCATGTCGCCGTGGGTATACCCTAGCGACAAAGGCGGTCAAGACCAGTACGATGTGATCAGCAGCAAATCACTACTGTCCTGGGGTCATCTATTCCTCAAGGACGTTCCCCCGACAGATCTTCCTTACGTCGAAGTCTTGAACGCGCCGAAGGGATGGTTTACTGGGATGGACAACGTTGTTAACCGAATGCTGTTGACATCGGGCAGCAAGGAGGGGATGGTCGACACTCATAAGCGATTCTATGATATCTGTGTCGGCGAGAATGAGGTCGACGTTACGTTTTTGGTGGACGAGGGCGGACTGCATGACAGCCTGATCTACGACTTTTCGCTACCGTTGCTACAGTTGTTGCAGAAGCCGCGGATAGGGCCGCTTACGCCCAAGGTCATTGACTGGCTCGCTGCAGGTTTTGAAATACCGGTTTAATTTTAATTGCCTATATTTCGCACTATCAACGTCCCGAAAGCTCGTAAACCTCAAGCTTCTTCTCTAGCATGTTCAACTCAGCCTCCAGCTCGGCAATCTCGACTCGCAATTCCAAAGTTGTCCCACAGGCCGCCAACGATTGCTTCTCATCGATGACCTGCATCCCTTTCACCTTCCTTTTGGAGTTCTTCGTCTGCGATACTATCGTATCCAGCTTCCCCTGCGCTTCCTTCATCTTGGAATCCCTTTGTGTCACCAACACATCGTGCCCGAGCTCCTCTCCTTTACCCATTTTCAGCTCGTGTTCTGCAAACGCCTGCGCTTCCTTCAGCTTCTCGGTCTCGATATACTGTTCCATCTTCAGTATTTCCAGCGTGGTCCTCATATACGCAACGTGTACGGCGTTGGTTTCGAGCAGTGGCCTATCGTAGGCGATCAAGCGCTCCCACACCTCCGTCCGTTTTTCGGTGAGAGGGATTTCCTTCTCCATCCTCTGGATTCGCTTCTTCAGCTTCTTCTCTTCCTTCTCCGCCGACGCTACTGCCATAGTCAACCTGTCCACTTCCTCCTCGAGCTCCTTCGAGTTATCGTGGGCGCACTGTTGCTTCAGGGCATCTCTCTCAGAAGTGAGACGAGCTAGCTCCGCTTCTGCGCGTGCTTTCCACTCGGGTACAAACCGCTGTGATCCAGTCGCTTCCGGCTGCTTCCAATCCCCTACGACCTGTTGCACCTTAACCCGAGCTTCCTTCGACCCCAGCTGCTTTTCGCGAGCCTCTAATTCTGCGGATCGAGTGGCAATGAAGTCGTCGAATTTCTTCTGCTCTGTATCGGCGCGAAGAACCTCCTGACGAATCGCGTTTTCTTGTTGGGCTCGCATGTTCGCCACGGCGTGTAGATGTTGGGATTCCTGGGCCCGGAAGGCCTGTTGTTTCATCCCATCTGTCGTGATCTTCCGGAAGGCGCGTGTGTCGTTGACCAGGTTCTTGATTTCCTTTTGTAGGCCTACGTAGGACTCGTACATACGTCTGGCGTCCTCGTCCACCTTGGTCGCTGCTGCTAGGCCGTCCTCGTAGACCGCGTACAGATCGTTGAACAGCGACCAAGACGTACGCAGAACTTCCTGTGCCTCCCGCAGACGGGCTTGACGGTCTGCTGTGTCCTCCACTTTGGCGACCTCCAAATGTTTAAGGGACTGCTTGGCGTCGCGCAAGTCGAGTTTGAGACACCCTCCTTCGAATTCTAGCTGCTCGATGTAATCCTTCTGGGTGCTGATATCTTCCCAGAGGTCTTCAAGACGCGCCAGAGTTATCGCTAGCTCGTTTTCCGTCATGGTACGCTCTTTGTCCTCTCTGTTGTCGTCGATTTCCTCATCGGACGTCTCAATGTCCGACTCTTCAGGTAATTGTTTCTCCTAGACGCATATTGTATTAGTCCAGCGGCTTAACGGATGAAGATTGCGCACTGTGATTTGTGGGGGTAACGGTTGCGCCACTGGGGGGTCATCTGCCTTCGCGACTAACAGGACGTAAGCCGTCGATTTGTCCAGACCAAGTAGAGTTTCCTCACCGATAGGGACTTTACCGTAGCGTCTGAGCAGCTTCATCGTCGCGTGAAGGTGTGATGGTTATTGGTCAAGTGGGGGGATTAGTGGCGACAAAGAACAAAGACCCTTCAAGGCATCATGTGATCCTTTCTCTCACATGAGGTCTGTTTACAATGTATAACTCTATAGTACATATGTTCTCGGTAGTGCTACCAGCGTATAATACACATAGAAACCTTGGTCAGTAGTACATGACTCCGTCGTTCTGCTTTTTAGGCTGCCAGTCATGGGCCGTAACGGCTTTCCAGTCGCTCATGTCACGGTCTTTCACGTGCGTGCTCGTCGCAGTGGCAGAGGAGAATGTTGACCGAGAGGCTCCAAAATCGTCCATCGATAACAATTGAAACAAGTCGGTATCCACGCCAAACGGCGAAAACAGTCCAAAAACATCCACTGATAACGATTGAGACATATCGGTCTCCACGCCATACGGCGAAAAGGCTGAAAAAGCAAGGATATCGTCTGGGACCATAGATGATGGAGACAGGTCCATCCATGAAGGAAGCGATGTTGTGTGGCGCATGAGGGGAAATGGGATGGCGTCTGGGGTCTTCGGAGCCGGTGGTGTAACCGGAGACAAGCTCGGGGAACTTGTTAGAGACAATGCTTTTGTCGGAACACGAGGTCGTTGACCATCGAACCGTGCGATGGAATTAAATCTGCGCCGGAATGGTCAACTACTAGAGACGATGTATGAACGAGGTGCATTACCTGTTCTTGGCACTGAGGCCAGTCCGTCCAGGGAAATATGTCTTGACAATGAGAGACCAATGCTTTCCGTGCCGCTGTACTGCGTCTCGCAGCAGGTTATCCGCTTCAGAGGTCCAAATTGAGCGGTCAATCGTAGGGTTCAGAGTATCATTCCAACGCTTCGCACATTCTGTAGATGTAGTAGTTCTCATCTGTTAACGACGAGGAACAGAACATATCACGTACGATCGGTATTTCGCGTCCCGACTGCGCGAGCCACCAGACTCCATCGCACTCCGTGGCGGTTCACTGCCTTTATAAGACGGTCGTCCTCGTCGCGTGTCCACGCGCCCTTGACGATGTCAGGCGCCATCTTGGCAAACCACCGTTTGCGACAGTCCTTGTTTGTACGATTTGGAATGTGCTTGGCGATGGCGGACCATCTGGATGGGTTTTGTAGATTCGTATTCTCTATAAGCGTCTCAATGATAGGGAGGAACTAGTATAGAAGATATTACACACCTGTTTCTACAGCCAGGCGTAGAAGCTCATCCTCTTCAGCAGTCCAAGTTCGGCGTTCGCGCGACATCATTACAGGTCTTGGGTGGATGTGAAGGGCTCTTTGGGAAATCCCCCGACATGAGGAGTTTTATACCCACTAGCGCATTAACAATAGATCCAGACATGAGGGCCTGAACCAAAATCCGCCAATGAAAGCATTCAGCGCTGCAAAATCCGAGGGGAATACCAGCAGCCAGTGATATACGCGGTTGCTATACAAGGACAACATTCGCATGGCCCTGTGTGAAGTAACGAATGGTATGTAAGCAAAACGCCGGCGTATTTATGCGCGCCAAAATGCAGGTCTCAGGCTGCCGTAAGACCTGAGGTCCTTCGGTCAGTTTTGGCTGTTGTGGACAGCTCACGTCAGTTCTAAGCAGCTTTTAAGTAGGACGAGCTTGCTTTCTGGGAGTCAGGAAAACAATTGCTACTATTTCCAGTGAGGTGGGCGCCGATATTGCCGGTCATCTATGCGAGGAGATCCTCGGGAGGAGAGACATCCTCCTCGGAAACGACATCTAGAGATCTGGAGTTCGAGTCGATCATAAGTTACAAGCTGACCGTAGATATCTCGCGAGTGCCGGACCTGATAGCTCCGAGTCTGACGTGAAACCATGCATGATCTCGCGCAGAACAGTGAGGACATGAATTTTATAACTATCCGAGTCGCGTGTACGTTGGCAGAAATGGCATGATCACCGCGTACCGCCGGCACCTTTCATTTAGGTAGTCCCCCTCGTCCATAGCCCGCAAGTGAATGGAGTGGGTGAACAGAACTGTACATGTGGGCGTGTACACATAACTATACGGTATGCCACGCTCATTGGCCACCATCACTGGCAATGGAAGCATTTTCCGCGGTTCGGGCATCGGACGGTGGTCGTGAGCACCACCATTGCCTCGCCGTCAGCGGGCAAGGTGATGTCAAAGAAGTGATGAATTGTCAATTATAGAACTCCATGAGCACTAGTGGCCACTTGAGTCGCCTGACGACAGATTAGATAGTCTCTGGATCTAGAGTATGACTCCGACTCGGTGTGTGGCCAGGTCGTCAACTTATAGGGTATGTCTGGGGTGAGTCAATGTCGATGTAAACAGCGTCGGGGCTGAGGAAATCAGTATTTCTCGAACAAGATGAAATAGGACAAACTATCAACCTACGCTAGGTCTATAAACAAGAACCCACAAAACGAACATCGCTAGACACAAAACGAGTCCGAGGAGTAACACAAGCAAGACATTAACGCGCGTCTCCAGGTCCTTCATCGCGGACAACACTCTCGGGACATGCGCGCTCCACCTTGACTCTTCAAAAGACGTAATCTCTCTCTCCATCGTCCAAATCCTATCCTTCAACTTCGTCTCTAAATCGACGATCTGACATGACAAGGAGTCTAGCTGAGTCGAGAGCCTGCTCTGGTATGCGTGGCTGCTCTCCAGACTGTTCTCAATCCGCGCCATGCGCTGGTCGAGATAGGCGACGTCGTCTTTGAGGTCGAGTAGAGCTTCGTCGGGAGCCTCAGCGATGGTCAAGCTGGAGCAGTCTTGCTCTGGTTGTTCATCGATGGTGGGTTCTAAGGCGTCTAGTTCCTTCTTGTCGTCGGAAGGCTCAGCAATGATCAAGCTGGAGTGGTCTTGCTCTGGTGGTTCAACGGTGGGCTTTACGGTGGCTAGTTCTTTCTGTAATCTCGCTTTGACGCGGTTCAGGCGACTCGCTAGGTTGATGGCGCCCGTCTGGGGATACTATTAGCAAAAGGATCGTGAAGAAGACGCGCAATGGAGCTCACATCAAAAGAATAAAAGTCTTTGCGATCGTTGCAGGGTGTCGAGTGGCTCATCATTTCAGCAGCTTCAAAATGCCGGTCATGAATGAGGTCGCTGTTCGTAGTCGTGAACGGCTCACCTTCCATCCTTGTTTCTCGCGTAAAGGCGGTATGGGACAGACGTGCTTTCTGGTCTTGTATTGAGAATGGTGGTTTCATTGGTAGTGCTTTATAAATGTTCTTTGTTTCAGCCATGAAAGAAGTCTAATGAATGAAAGATCAAAAGACCCCGACGCCTCATGGTAGATGCCTATCTTCCGATTCAATTCATTGTTCAGACTCGTCCTCGAATGAAAAGATTGTGTAATTGTAGCGCGAGGCGGCAAAAGGAAGCACTAAGGCGATGGGTATGACTAGTGTCCAAGAATTTTAAAAGGCCATAAATAAAGCTTAAGGAAAGACCGCGCCATGAAAATCAAATCATTCAATACTATGATGTATACGTCAGAATTCGTTACGGTGGCCAACAATCTTGAGAACATACCTCGATGCACTAACACTCTCATCAACCACGGACTGCGGGTCAGCCAAACCCGATGCCGGGCACAGCAGATCCAAAACGCCCCGCCGAGTAAGACTTGTCGTCTCCCAAGGCGCTAGTAAAGATCTTCTTGCCTTGTCCCCAAAGCATTTCTACAACCCAATTCAGCATTAACATTCTTCACAAAACAAACATAACAAACCTGGAATATCTGGAAATCCTTCCCAAAGAGTGTCTTGGAAACGCTCTGATCGAAAATCCCAAAGAAACTGCCTTGAGCGCCGACGTTCACGTTGAACCCGGCTGACACGGTGAAGCATCCTCCAAAGGTCGCGTCTCCATCGGTGGTGACGTTCCGCTTGTCTACGGTCGACAAGAGGTTACGTCGTTCGGCGGCACGCGCTGCGTAGACTAAGGCGGGTACGGAGGAACGCTTGTACGACGAGTATAAATCGGCAGCATAGTCCGTGGCGTAAGCATCGCTCTCTCCAGCGTTGTCCGTGTAATCTCCATATGAAGCGCTGGCGGTCTCTGCAGCACTTGATGCATCCGTAGTCGCACTCGCATAGCTGTACTGCGAGGAAGCAGCCGCGCTCTCAGAAACCGCGGCGGCTTCAGAGCTCGCGCTTGCACTCTCATAAGCACTGGCTGCAGAGCTGACGGCCGCGCTTTCATAGGCGCTAGACGTGGCGCTTTCGTACACGCTAGCCTCAGTGCTCGTCGCATTGGCGTATCCGCTAGTATCAGTGCTGGTCGCGTTTCCATATTCGTTAGCATCCGCGCTCGCAGTCGCATTCCCATAGGACGCCCCGTTATCCACGACCACAGTCCCATTCGCGCTCGCCTCCAGCTCGAGTGTCAACGCCGCCTTTGCATCGAGTTCGAGGAACACACTAGCATCGACGACATCCCCAAGCGCAGAGATACCGAGGTTGATCGAGGGGATGAGGTGCGCCTCGAGCGTGCCGGTGGCCTTCACAGCAGGGTTACGGAGAGTTGGAGAGCTATATTGGCATGAGGTTAGCGCGCTGCGTGGTGGTGGAAGTAAGTTAGACGTACGCGTATCGCCAATGTTGAAGTTGCCTCCATCTTTGCTGTCGTCGATCCCGGGAGGGAAAACAAAGGACGCGTTGGATATGGAGTACACGACGCCGATGCTCATATCGAGGTTGACGTCCACTTTGCGAGAGCCTGAGCGTTGATTTGGAATGTGGGTCCGATTTCGAGGATCCTATGACTTGATGTCAGCTAGAGAGAAGAAGGGTGTGTGTGGTTGACTCGCCCAGGAAAGCTCAGGCCGGGAATACCAATTTCGAAGAGTTTGATTTTTCCAGAGTCTATTGTGCCCTGAATAACAAGATGAGCATCCAAGACTGCTTTGTTCAAGGGATAACAGTACTCACAGCGACGTCGGCTTGGAGATCAATCCCACCAGCAAGTTCCGCATTGAGAGCTAGAATGCATGAAATATAAAACAGGAACCCACAAGCAAACAGTCACCCACTTGCAGTAATCCCAAAGTTGTCGATGTTAGGCGGGACGATTGTGCCCGAAGCAGCGACCCCAATCGTCGCGACCGCGTGCGCCTTGGCCTGCACATCGATATTCAGCTTCGCCGAAACAGGCGGGCAGTTCACGTCTCGTTAACAGATTAAACGTCTGGTCCACGTCCAAGGTATATCAAAGGAGTTGCTCTCGTCATTTGTTCTGCAGCGCATTGGTTATCGCTAGACCGCACGCATCAGTAATGAATACATACAAAAGGCAAACGCGACTCACTTTTGATCGCGTTTTTCAGGAAATCCCCGAACCACGCTGTGTCACCCGGCGCATGCGCTTGATGTTCGCAGTTGTCGAGACGGAGGAAAGATCGGCGTCGGCGCCTGGGACGTTGGCACCCTGGAGGACGAAGTTGACTGTCCCGGTTTTGGATGTATCTGCCGATGCAAAGTCCGTGTCGAGCGTGAGCGCGCGCACGGGCTGAGGATCCGCGCGACGAGCTAGGCGCGCGGGTACAGATTGGTCTGTGGGTGTCCATGCTTTGGCGACGCGTGCGAATGCGTTGGCGCCGCACTAAGTGTGCATGTTATGAGGTGTAAACTTTGTGGGCAAGGACAAAAACGTACACTTTCAGGTAACCGCACAATCTTGTTCACAGCGCCGATATTCTGATAGAGGTGATCGCAATCCGTAGACGCGCCGGTACATACGAGGCGAATGTCCTGGGACACCACGTCTGGCGTACAGTCGATGATATCCCACCCGGCGGCAGGCGTTATGTCCGATATCGCGTCGGCCGACCCCCACTACAGAAAATGTCAGGTTGTCGGGTTAGCGCTTTTGCAAATTGACACGACGTGATGGACGCACGATTTTCATGGACCCAGAGCTCGCGTCGTCGTAGCGGGCAGCGAGTACTCGCAAACGCCGTCAAAGCATGGCTGAGACCAGTCATTTGTCGCGCGAACTGCGGCGGTGAGGGTTAAAAGAACGAAGAGGGAAGGAGACATTTTTTCAAACAACGAAGAACAAACGAAAACGAAAGGAAAGGGAAAATCAATCCCAGTGCCAACCTGGGCGCAAAGAACGAAGAAGAAATAAACGAAGGGAAAGCGGGTGGGAGAGAACTGGTTCTGGCATGCGTATCATAATCTTATATAAAATGCGTACCTGGGTGAGAACGACATCAGCGACCAGCATCAGTTTGACATTGCGGACATCATGGGCTTGGATCAGGCATTCCACATGCGAGACCCATTGGTAAAGATTGGCGCCCAAGAGCCGTTGCTAGTGACATTGCCTCCAGTGTACGTCCCAGGGCAAATTGCCTTGATGTCAATCGTCCAGGAGGAGGATACAGGTGTCGTTACACGCCATACAGCTAGTCGAATACACTGCTGACAGGGAGGTGACAGCTCAGAGAAGCACGTCATGAAACGTTGACATTCGAGAGATGGATGGACGAATGAAAGACGGAACCAAATGACATTGACAGGGCGGTTGCGCTTCTGGGCCCTGCAGGGCAAACACAACACACGTGATGTACAGGTTTTGAACCGGCCCGGGCATGTCGGCGGACATCAGTTCTTCCTCAGGTTCCTTTCACCGATAAGTCACACTGCGACTGTCAAGTAGAAGAAACGAAGGAACTTCCTCGAAGGTTCCTAATCTCACGGCGGTCATCGATACCGATGCGATACTCAATCTCCTTGGTCTTGGCTTGCTTTGATGGTACACTCGTGGATCAGCGACTTCCGCTCTAGATTAATGCACGACATCAGACTTCTACATATTATGCTGGATGGCCCTCTCCGTAGTTGATACTAGTACATTGTTCCGTGCACTGTTTTCATCTGACTCGTGCTTCACTTGCTGATTACGGAAGGCATTATGAGGGGAATCCTTTCGCACTCAGCTCCCCATCTACTCATACAGCAACATTACTACCTGTTCGTGTCAGAAAACAAACAGGATGAGTTCAACCCGCCTTCGGCGCTTAGTGTCCCGCGCCTCGTGACGGCGCATAGCTACACGGGTCTGCTCTCATGTCCTAAACTCTTACCAATCGTGCAAGTCGTCTTTTCCGTGGCCGTCCTATATTGTGTAGCCCTTCCCGTTTTCGATACATGCAGGCGGCCTTCTTTTGGGGAGGTCGGTTACCGTCGTTCATTCACGGGGCACGCCACACGAATGAGGCGTTCTGTCAATCGTGAAGTGTTATATGAGCTCGGAGACTGGGTGCCAACGTTCGCTGGGGACATAGCTCAGCTGGGAGAGCAACAGACTGAAGTGGAATAGTAGATTGACGCGTCTTCTGGAGGTCCCCAGTTCAATCCTGGGTGTCCCCATGCAACACTCGCAGGCAACACGCTGAAAAACTTTTTGGTACCGTTGGCATTTGACTATCAGAGGTTTGCTATATGAACTCACCACCGTTCGAAATGAGTTCATAGTACATACTTTTCGAGTCAATGTACACATCAACCCCTATGCTCCTACCTCAGATGATGACGGTTAAGGATCACGCAGACGTGTTTTGATTCCTGTGAACTCAGTACTGCAAATACTGTACCCGGACCACATACTCGATATGAAAAGAACAACCATGCTCCTGATACTGACAAGTAATAGTACTCTCAATTGTGCATCGGACTTCCTTCGTATTTACCCGCTGGTCAACGGGGGAATAGCTCAGCTCGTTCATTCCTGGCAGTGGGTGTCCCCATGACCGTAGAATGAAGCTTTTCGGTCCTACTGTCGATAATCTGACATGTAATCTCAAATCGCATGGGTGCTATTATCTCACCACCCATTCGAGACAATCATCACAATTACGCCACACCCACACTTTGTCCGCCCAAATGTTCCTGAGAGCTCAAACTGAACCACCAAGTTACGGTGGACATACTCGCCCTCCCGTGCGGACGCGTTGAGAGCGGGTCATCGGGGGCATAGCTCAGCTGGGAGAGCAACAGACTGAAGTGTTCACACAAAGGCTCATCGTTCTGGAGGTCCCCAGTTCAATCCTGGGTGCCCCCATAAATTGTTTTGCATCCTTTTTACCCATGTGACCGAGTTTACAGCCCGCGACACGCCTTGGTTGGTAGATACGCCACACTCCCCGGCCCTCCACTCCTTAGCGCAAGTGTCCCCGATGTTATGTCCACTTACGGCCGCCATCGCTTATTTGAATGACCAGTTGGCAGTTGTTTACCGCTCTGACATCTGCAGACCCACATAAGTCTTAACCTACTGCATGCCTTCAAGAGCTGTACAGGTATGTATCCATGTCCGCGTTGATATGACAGATACAAGAACAAGAAGAGAAGGAATATCCAAGCAAAGCATTTATTTTATATTGTTCACCTCACGTCGCCTTTTCCTACACTCAAACCGGACCGCGCACGACAACCGCGCCAATCACCATCTTAAACTTGGGCACCCTCTTCAACCTCTTCACCACCTCCTCCGCCTCACTCTCCTCCTCCTCCTCATCCTCGAATCCCCTAAAGGTCACAGCCTTCAACGCCCGGCCCACATCCTCCTCCACAACCTCCGCATCCACATCAATAATCGCCGGCGCGCGCGACTCGACCATCCTCAACAACTCCACCTTGCCCACCGGCCTACTCCGCCTCTGCCAATTAAACATAATCCCCTTCAAATTCGGAACCAGCACCTCCCCCTTCTCCCCCTTTCCGCGCGGAATCGTGAGCCGGCGGATGACCAGCGGCGTGATCACGGCGTCGCCTTCCTTCCCCGGCTGCTGGTGCACATACAGCTCGGTCAAGCCAGGCGTCGCAGCCAACAGCTGCAGCAACCCCACATCGCTCACCCTCACACACGCAATCTCCAGCCGCCGCAGACTCGCCGCCGAGCGCCGCACGAAATCGATCATCCCATCGAGCTCGTACGCGCTAGGGCACGGCTTGCTCGGATCTGCGGGGGCGAGCTTCAGGCTGAACATGGCAGGTGCGCTGATATGCTCGAGCACATGCTGGATGCGCCCGAGCCCGCCAAGGCGGAACGAAACAAAGGGAGCTTTGGTGCTCACGTCCGGGAGCGTCGACTCGTCATCGCATTCGATAAAGGTGTCGCTCACGCTGACGTGGTACGCGCTCGTGCAGAGCTCGATGACGCGGAGGATTCCGAGCGGTTCGGACATCCACGACAGGACCAGACTGGAAATGCGTCCATAGGGCAGCGGGTGGTTGGCCAAATCGCAGACGGGCCCGCCAAGGCATAGCATGTGGAGCTTGGGCGTGTGCGCGAAGACTGTGAGGGGCGAAGGTGTGGGTGCTGTTGATGGTAGTCCATTCGCATTCGTAAGGTCTACAAGAGTCAAACTCGTCAAATTGGGCAGCGGCTTCGCGTCGAGGCTCTGGTACATCTCGCCGAGGCACGCGGAAGGCATGTTGAATAAAACGTCGGTCCAGCGGTGCGCCTCGCTGCACAGCATGCGTACCAGAGGGCACTCTGCGTCGCCACGTCAATGCTCAGAGGCATCAGCCTTGAGCGCGTCAAATACATCGGAATCACTTCTTCCCTCTCCAAATCAATTGCGGGTGCCTCGTCATCGGAACAAAGCAGGCGTTGCCGACGCGGTGCAGCATAAATGAAGGTCCACAAATGCGGGGTTCCCACTGCCACCTGCCTCCATCTTGCGCAGACACTGCTCAGCACCAAGGGCGACTTCCTCGTTTCGGGGGTCGCGTCCGCACAGACCGCCTGGAAGATGAGACACAATATCTCATTGGGACAAAGCGGATCGGTGAGACGATGGTGCGGATCTGGGACGCGTACGCTTCTAGCTCGGCGATGACGGTCTGCAGCGTGGTGATATCGGCCTGGACGTCGCTGAGCGTTTCCTGATACTTGCGCATTTCCGGGGCGGGCAGGTACGGGCCTGAGCGGTGGATGCGTTGGAGATCGGAGACGGGCATGAGTGTGCGCGCGCCGACGACACGGGCGCCGCACTTTTGACATTGGACGGGGGAGGACATGTTTTGGGGTATAAGTCGTAATTGTGGCTGGTGAGATGTGAGCGGCCGACGAGCAACGCCAGAGCAGATGGAGACGCACCTTGGCAGGTCCTGTTCGGGGTGATGAACTGCGAGAGTAGGAAGCAATGATTGCGTCGCGAAATCCTGCGTTCGGGGTCAGCGCACGACCACGATGCAAAGACAGCGGTAATACACACCTTGCCGAGCTGGGTCGTGGTCCTCGCTGCTAACCGAACAGTCAGCGCGTCGTACCCGCATTTTCCATATACACACCTTGGCTACCAGCTGCCCGGTGTGGATATGTCCCAGATGTAATGACCAGAAATCGGCGACGCGAGTCGCTTCCCTCAGTCGATTGGAGTCCTTGGCAAAGGTCGGGGTCGTGGTCGTCGCGTAAAAATGCCCGTCACGTGTGACTTTTGTTTGTGGGCAAACCCAATTCGGCAACAACTTGAACTTGTCATCTTCGAAGGCCTAGCACGCTTTTTTCAGCACAATCGTGCTCTCATTTTCTCCGTTAAATTGAACATTGAACTTCTGAGGATTGATTTCTCTGAGAACACTCGCCTGCTTACTCAGAATTTATTGCGCCAGCCGCCTATGGCGCTATGGTGTAGCGGTAGCACACGGGATTCTGATATTTGTCTGTCGTATCTTCCCGTAACCCAGGTTCGATCCCTGGTAGTGCCTCTACAGTGCTCGCACCTTTGTTTTGCGCCACATGCTCAACTCCGTATCCTTGCGGTACTCGTGACTTTGGGATTAAGGCTTAAGCCCCAAAGATTCTATTTGGCCTTTTGTTCCTTCAAGTTGCAGTACACTTGAGTCTGCTCCTGAGTCCTCTGCCAAGTGACCCCATGTCCGACAATCCCCGGCTCACTTGCTAGCGCCTTTTGCGTACCCCCAAGTAAACCTTGAGAAAGACAGACACCTCCCGTCGGCGCACCATCAGATTGTGATTTCGACTTCTAGTGAACCGTTGACACCGCCATTTTATGGGGATACTTGCACTAGCCAGATGGAGCACAATGATATCTACCCCACCCTTCCTCATCCCCAAGAAGCAGTACCTGGTGAGAATGAGCTGATAATCGCCGGTGACATAACGGTCCGGTGCTCAGTCACCCGTCGGTGTCAAAAACTCGGAACCATCATACGCGTGTATGTGAAAGATGGCCTGCCTATGTCCCTTGACAGGCTGCAACCATCCCGAGTAAAGAAGCCAGGAAGAAGCTTCGAGCAAAGAAGCCAGGAAGAAGTGCTGAACGAGCGAACGCGCACCCACAAGACCCAAGCCATAACATAAACTGTCATTCAATAATAGCAATGCGTCCCTTCATGGAGGGTAATAGCGAAATAGGAACGTACAAGTAAATCATGCAAAGTAAGATAAATACAAATCCAACTTTTCCTAGAACGGAATCAAAGGCAGCGTCGCAACCGCTTTCTTCTCCGCATTCAACAGCTCACTTAACCCAATGTAATACGCGATAAACGCGGTGATGATACCAAATGCGCCACCGGCCTTGGTGACATTTAGGTGCGCACCGGCCTCTCCGATAGCGAGGAGCATGAACGTGAGTGTAAGGAATCCGAATAGCGCTATGAATGCAGCGGATTTCCGAAGAGATGCGATCCTGAGTGAGTTGGGTTAGTGCGAGTTGAGAACCGAGAAAAACCACGTACAGGAACATGGATGTAACGATCATCCAAGTAAACAGGAAAATGCTAAGCGCATCAGCGAGGGACTCGGGCTCCGCATCGTATGCGGCGAGGATACCAGAGTTGGGAATAAGGATGGTGGCGTAGGACATCCAGAACGCGCCGTAAGAGCTGAACGCTGTGATGATAACCCAAATCAGTAAACATGTCCACATTGTCTTGCAATCAGAAAAAGATGGAACAGAAGCAACTTCATCATCATCCCCGCGGAATTTGCAATTCGAAATGAATGCGGGGTGGGAGCGATATGGAGAAGTTATACACGCGCCTGAACCAACCACGCTGGGCGGATGGGTCATAACACCAGGACCGCAGCCCAGTAGAGCAAAAACGACATGCTCACCAGTTCCACCAAATGTATTTCCCCGAGGAAACTCCCACATGCCCGCAAGGAGCTGCGCGAGGCCCCCACAAAACACCGCCATACCCACCACGACATTGGGCGTATGAATCCCGCGCGCGTTGACGTTGTACATCGATAGCATGAACCTGTTCCGGCGATGAGTAACGCAAAAACGAAAGACGCGAGACCCGGGGCATACGTGGTCGACGCGAAGCTGAAGAGGCCCAAGCTGCCTGGGTTCCCAATGTTCGACGGGCGCGGCGTGTGGAGGGTCGTGTTCGTGTAATGGCCCAAGCCATGGTGCGCGGCGTTGCTGTACTCCGCGAGCGTCGGCGGGGCGTTGGCCTGCAGCGGCGCGGAACCTTTCTCGAGATCGGACGACATCACTATCACGTCGTTAGCTGTTTCGTGAGGAAAGAAGGAGAAGAAGGAGAAGCACAGCTATATCGTGTGGGAGAGACGGTAGAAAAAGGTGGGAGCAGAAGCACAAAGAATGAGAGTTTGGGGGGGTTTTTGTATCGGCGGTACGTAATAATGATTGCTTCCCCACATGTTACTAAGATCGGGATCTCGCGGGCATATTGTGGCTAAAGAGAATTTCCAACGCCCCGCAGCGCGTGATGCGGGGTACGTATCCGAACAAGAAGATCTCTCCCACCGAGTGTGTCTATGTCTTGCTAGCCATAGACGTACGTACATGCTAGCTCATTGTTTACTGCCGGGGGCGCTCTGATCCCGCCTCGCACGCGAACCGAGGTATCACACCACTGCCATCCGGGTATATCATTCTCCTTCCCTGAGGCTCCCAATTCATTCGCATCATCTCCCCGCGTTTTCCAGCCTCTCGCTCTCGACTGCCTTCTTGCCCATGGGGTCATTTCCAAATCATGTCAACCCATAACCGGTCTTGGTTCGCGCATGCCTGTCTCACGAGCTAGATTCATGAAGATGTTTGACATCCGCCGAGTAATATCATATCACGTATCTTTTCATTACTGCCCTTGAACCCATCATGTCTCGGGTCTGGGAAAACAGCGTTCATTGATTGTGCCCTCCGAATATCGCTCCTTAATGCAGCTGACTGATGGACGAGCGAGCTTGTCGTGGAAGCGGCAGTCCTTCTTCCGTGGACAAGTTGTTCTAGGCGAACAGGTGGTACTCCATTCTCTCGGCTGTGGGACCTCAGGCCTCAGGCCTTAGGGACCTGGAAGGGTTCACATTGCGACACAGTCTCTCAATCACCTCACGACACGTCTCAGCTTCCGCCGCCCGAACTTTTCTCGATTCCTTTTCATGTCTCTAACATAGCACACTAACGCACACATGGAGCCACAGTAAGAAGCTGCTAGTTCATGACACCGGGGGCTAACAGCTAATCACCTACCTCAGGCCTCTGCAGGACGTGCCGTGGGATCTTCGCCGCCGTCTGACTCTCATCTTCCCTGTCATTTGATCAGGTGCGAATGATTGAAGTCAGCACGCAATACCAGAGTCAGGAACCTACAACAATACTTCGTCTTAATCCGACCATCACTCATATATGACATAGAGCTTTGATCCTGCCTGTGCCACTATTTGACCTGTCGAAAAATGTATTCCGGATGCGTCTTCGGCCTCACACGACATTCAGTGCCACCCGATTATACATAGCTATCCGCTCTTGCAGTTTCATGCTCTAAGCAACGTTTAGTTTACAACAACGTTTGATAGACTGAACAGATAAACTCACCGCGCGCGTCGTAGATCCATTGCACGAACCTAGTAAGCGACTCCAATCACTCTACGCGTCTCCGGTGCTCGCATGTTCACTCCGAGTAAATGTTACAGTTTCCTTTCCGAGGTGTGGCAAGTCCATGGAGATGAATCGTCAAAAAGAAAGAAAGGCGGTTGAGCCTACAGCGGTGGCCGCCGCTGCAACCGTACCTGGACGGGAAAACGTTTGCGATAGGTTTGCCAGCGGAACAGATTGTGGATTTCCGCAGATAGGATTGAAGCATTGTAAGATCCATGTGTTCGTATGCGGAGGAAGAGTGACCATGATGGCTGAGGCTCATTACAGTTGAGTAAAAGAGACGCATCGACCTCTCGTATTGAGCTTTCCACCAACACCAGCTTCAATATTTATTGATCCATCCTCGTTCTTGACCCAGGTTCATTTTATTAGCACGGCTCGCTCTCTGGAGGTACCTCATATGTTGACTCAGGTGGGCATTGGATCAGTTGCTTCATTCATCATGCAAGTTTACTCTTCCAAGTGCTTCTTTCCCATTGCAGCGTTCACGCCACCATCCTGACTCTCCGCTTCCGGCTTACGGCTACTATGTCATTTTCTCGTGAATCAGCTGATGATCTCTCCTCAAACATGCCGGTGACCGTGTCTTTGAGATCCATTTCTCCTCGTATAAAAAATGAGAAAAGCACTTAACACGGGTGGGATTGAGTGAAATCGGGGACATAGCTCAGCTGGGAGAGCAACAGACTGAAGTGACACTTTCTTTGTCCGGAGAATTCTTCTGGAGGTCCCCAGTTCAATCCTGGGTGTCCCCATACTTTTTTGGTGCAGGAATTCATTCGGGCCGAACCGATCGGACTTCTCCTCTTGCTTCTTGCGACCATCACCAGCCCGTCTTTTGCTATTTATTCGCGTTCCGCCTGCATCAGGACGCTGGATGGTACAACACACGATCAAGGTGGTCGTCATCGGAGCGTCGGGGGTGGGCAAGACGAGTTTGCGGAGTCAGGTATGTCTATATCTTTTCTGTCTCTCTATTGACTGACATGATAATATAAAACAGTACATCACATCGCGCTTCTCGACTGGCTACCGAGCGACTATCGGTGCTGATTTCATCAGCAAGACCATCTCTGTCCCAGGGGCAGACGACGAGGTCGTATTGCAGATTTGGGTACGTCGTGTGCTCTGCCTCCCCTCTCACCTATCGTGCTGATGCGGACATAGGACACCGCCGGCCAAGAACGCTTCTCCTCGCTGTCCTCTGCGTTTTTCCGGGGCGCAGACGCGGTGGTGATGGTGTACGACGTGAATCGGCCCGAGACGCTGCACGACCTGCAGCGGTGGTGGGCCGTGTTCAAAGACGGCGCAGACTGGAGTGATGATACTGGAAGGAGAAGGGGAAGGGCGGTTGTTGTGGGTAATAAAGTGGATTTGGTGGGACAGGAGAGAGGGTAGAGGAGAGGGAGGGTCAGGCGTTTGTTAGGGAGCTGTTGGGGTTGCCGGAGAGCGGGAGTGGGTGGTCACGTCGTGCGCAGGCGTCGTCGTCATCGTCTACGCCGCCATTGGAGATTACACCGACGATCACGCCGCAGATGCGTTCGCCCAGCGCGTCGATGCGCTTTGGGACTGTCACGACGACGCACACGACCCTGACCATCTACCACACGCCGTCTTCCTCATTCGACGATGGGGAGAGCGTATACTCTGCTTATACAGCGCGTGAAGCGAGTGTCCTGACGCGGAGCAACTCCCCTTCCATATTACCCCGGAGCGCATCCCCGTCCATATTACCCAGGAGCGCATCTCCTTCCTTCTTGCCCTCCTCTCGCATCCGATCCTCTTCATCCTCTCCCCTCCGAAACATCTCACCCTCCTCGCTCTTCTCCAAGAGGACACCGAGTCTCGCGACGATCACGCCCGCGGCATATCACCGCTCGCATCACTCGCACACGCCGCATTTTCTCGCGTCGGCCAAGTCGGGTGTGGGCGTCGCAGAGGTGTTTGAATACCTCGCAGCCCATGCCGGTGAGGAAGAGGAAGGCGATAGGCAGTTGGAGTACGCAGAGGCGGGACGGGAGTCGTTTATTGATATCGGGACGACATTGAGGGTGGGTGGTGGAAGAACTCGGGAGAGGACGCGCGTGAAGGCAGGGTGTTGTTAACGGTTATTCTTATGGTATATAATACAGTGTTGGATTCGGTATTTGTTATACTTATTTATCTGCGATTATACCCCGTTGTTGCTCCAAAAAGAGTCGTTCCCTGGATTGAAAACAAGAGCAGAACAACATAATTGGGGACACCCAGGATTGAACTGGGGACCTCCAGAAGAATTGGAACATCGCGCCTCCACTTCAGTCTGTTGCTCTCCCAGCTGAGCTATGTCCCCTATGACATCCACTCTCTGTTATGAATGACCATATTTTCACACTTTCACATCTTATCATATCTTATCGGGGCCTTGTCTTATCAACCAACGGACTGTTTCATCATCTGTTTCGTCACCGATCATACTCCTTTTCATTACCGAAGCCGTACTCATGTCGGACACACACCCAACACATGGATGACATCATACATGCCGATACCTCATGGACTCCCTATTGTATACACACCGCCGACACTCGTAGCACACATGGTCGTTTCAGTATTATTACTTACATGCAGATACCACTCGTATTTAATGGTTTCACGGACTAGTAGCATACAACACTGGATCAAGGGCGTGGAGCATCCCTAGTAGAAACACGTATGGACAAGGAGTCTCAAACACAGACTTACTAGTATATAAGCAGTAGTGTAGTATCATTGTACTTTAGTTCCGATCTCGTTTATACACCTGGCCTAGCCTAGTCTTACGAACGCGAACACTTTCTTTCTTAGTTCTTACTGTGGTACCTGGTTGAGTCTCGTGGCTTAGTCAGTCGCTAACAGAAGATCGGAACTACTTTCTACCACCTACCACACATCCCTGATTGTCGATCAGCACTTTGCTGTTTGATCATCGCACATTCCCCATCCCCTTTCCTGTTTACAGATCGACGGATTCCTAATCCCAGCGCACATCCGCATACGTGTGTATTGGTCCCAGTAGCGCCGGCTAACAGTTAGAGATAACTGCCTCGGGTGCTGGAAGTAGCCGCTCTCACGAGAACGAACTTTTGGCAGTTGCACTTCAGTGGGCGCTGTTTACGGGTCAACCCCCGTTTCCCAGGAAAACTTCGGCTTACCTCACACCAGAGGGACGTCGGCTGGGCAATTGCGAACTTGTGACGAGCTCTTGGGCTCCGTAGATACGTAGTCAGTAGTCGGTAAAATAGTGTAGACAGTTACGATACCTACCTACTTTACTTACATTACGATACACACCACCATTCCCCACCCTACCAAGTCCTGGATTCTATTTCAGATCTAGGCGATCCCTCCCTATTCATCCAAACCTCTATTCCCTCACCTGTTTCATCCAAATCCGCATCACCCATATCACCACTTTCACCCTTTCACTCTCCGATCCCATCACCCCGATCCATCATGTCCAACGAAGCACCCGAAACCGCTCCTCACACGCCCGCTCATCATGCCGATGTCGAAATCAAAGGCCGATCCCTTGTCAACAAGCCTTACGACTATGACGGGGACAAGTCCAAGTACAAGAGCTGGTGGCGATCGATGTTCACATACATCCGTGACAAGAAGAACAACCTCACATCTGACTCCGAAAGGATCGATGTTGTTCTCTCCTACATCCGAGGAGATCACGTAGATGCATGGGTCCAGAACTACTCGGACCAGAACTTCAACGAGGAAGAAGAGGAATGGACAGTCTCTTGGACGGAGTTCAAGGAAGATTTGAAGGAGCGATTTGTGGACTCCAACCTCGCGCGAGACGCGCAAGATCAGATCGAGCGGTTGCGCCAGGGGCAAGATACCGCTCAAGATTTCTTCCAGAAGTTCGAGGTCCTGCTCACTCAGGCAGGATATTCGAAGGATGACGCATTTGTTGTGCGACTTCTTGAGACCAACGTCAACGAAAAGATCATTGATCAGATCTATGGTAGCCGAGACGGGTTGCCAGAGAAGTACAAGGATTGGAAGGCACAGATCCTTCAGATCGATCAGCTGTGGAGTGTTAGCGACTGACTAAGCCACGAGACTCCACCAGGTACCACAGCAAGAACTAAGGAAGAAAGCGTTCGCGTTCGTAAGACTAGGCTAGGCCAGGTGTATAAACGAGATCGGAACTAAAGTACAATGATACTACACTACTGCTTATATACTATTAAGTCTGTGTTTGAAGCTCCTTGTCCATACGCGTTTCCACTAGGGATGCTCCACGCCCTTGACCCAGTGTTGTATGCTACTAGTCCGTGAAACCATTAAATACGAGTGGTGACTGCATGTAAGTAATAATACTGAAACGACCATGTGTACTACGAGTGTCGGCGGTGTGTATACAATAGGGAGTCCATGAGGTATCGGCATGTATGATGTCATCCATGTGTTGGGCGTGTGTCCGACATGAGTACGGCTTCGGTAATGAAAAGGGTATGATCGGTGACGAAACAGATGATGAAACGGTCCGTTGGTTGATAAGACAAGGCTCCCGATAAGATATGATAAGATGTGAAAATGTGAAAATATGGCGATTCATAACATCACCCCCTCCTTAAGGCGCAAGTTCCATTCTGCGCCAGAGTCGCTCCATGAGGGCTGCAGAGGGTAGCGTGACGTCGAGGGGTTCGGTATCGGGCGGTGGCATGGGTCGGAAAAGATGTGATGGAAATTGCGACATGGGGACTTCAATGCGAGCAAGCGCGGGTGGCTTTGGCTTGTTCGGATATTGTTGGTGGAAATCACTGATGGCTTCGTCGGCATTTTTGAGATTGCATGCCGGTTCCCATGTCTGCTCGTGTGTGCCATAACCCTTCCAGTGAACCTTGTATTGAAAACCCCCGCGGTACTTCCGGGAATTCACCACTTTCTCGACCTCCCATTCCGGTTCGGCTCCTTCCAGCACAGGTGGTGGACGCGTGTCTCGGGGTTGCGTCGGAAATTGCGGCTCGTGGTAAGGCGTCAGCAGGGCCTCATTGAACACGGGATGAATGCTTTTCCACGTGTGAGGAATCTGGAGCTTGTAAGAGCTCGTCCCGACTTTCTTGATCACTTTGAACGGCCCGAATCGTTTGTCATCGAGCTTCTTCATTGGTCGATCCGTGCTGAGATTCGTCCCTTCCAGCCATACTTTGTCGCCTTCCTTGTACTCTACTGCCTCTGTTCGCTTCCTGTCATAAAACCGTTTCATGTCCTCTTTTGCCATCTTCAATGCTGACCCCACTTCATCCCATGTCTTCCTCATGCCGTCGGCAAACTCCTGCGCAGTCTCATTTCTCGATGCCGTTTTCGGAGCGGTGCCTTTGTAGGGATGTCTGCCCATGTCTGCGAAGAACGGAGTGACTTTGGTCGCCGAGTGAACTCGATCGTTGTAAACGAATTCAGCAGAGGGTAGCCATTCATGCCAGTCGTTCTGATGATAGTTGACGAATAACCGTAAGAAATGTTCTATCTCTTGGTTCAACCGTTCCGTCTGCCCATTTGCCTGTGGATGATACGCCGTTGTAAAGTTTCCCTGTATGCCCAACAACCGGTACAATTCCTTCATGAAACGCGAGTGGTATTGTGGACCGCGATCATGTATCATCTGTCGTGGCATCCCATGTATGGGGAAAATGCGATCACGGTAAATGCGGGCCATGCCTTCTGACGTCAGAGTGGTGTGTGTCGGTATGATACGTAATCGCTTGGTGAAATGGTCCACAAACGTGCTGATCGCGTTGTATCCTCCTGATTCCGGCAGCTCTCCAATCATGTCCGTCCCTACTATCTCCCATGGCTCGCTTGGCACATCAATAGGATGAAGAGGTGCAGCCGGCTTCGTGCGATGTGACTTTGTACCTGGCATTTTTGACACCCTTCTACGTATTCCGGACGTCTCGGCTGATTCCTGGCCACCAATAGGTGCGTGTGATCAACTCGAGGGTCTTGTATCGTCCCGGATGCCCTGCAAGCTGTGCATCATGGTGCATTCCAATAACTTTTCCCCGCAATTCCTTGTCCTTTGGTATGTAAATACGATCTTCCATATAATAAGTCCATTTTCCTTCTCTTCCCATCCTTTTTCTTTGTTTTCTAATGCTTTTTGTACGTATCTGTCTTTGTTTCCTTTTCTTTGTTTGATTTTGTTAAGTAATTCGTCCTCCGGTGTATCTACTGTATGTAAAGAAAATTGAATTTGTGAAATAAAAAACTCCGGTTGAGCAAAACAACGTTTTCGTTATCTTTTTCCCCCTTCTCAAGGCCTGTCATCCTTGACAAGGCATCAGCTTTCCCCATTGTCTTGCCCGGCTTGTGAATCATTGTATGTCATACTCCGCCAACTCCGTAACCCATCTCGCCTGCCTCCGGTTCAACTTCTGGGTTCCTGAAGTACTGAAGGTTTTGATGATCGGTAAAACCTCCACTGTCTCCTTAGCGCCTAGGAGATATTGCCGCCAGTCGTCGATCGAGTCCATAATAGCCATCATCTCTTTGTCGTAGATCTCATAATTGCGCTCCACTTCGTTCAGCGCGCGAGATCGGAAAGCTACTGGTCTCCATTTTCCGTCAACAAACTGGGAAAGAACCGCCCCGTTCGCATAGTTCGAGGAGTCCGCCTCGACTCGAAACTTGCCGTCGTCGCGTGGTACAATCAGAACGGGTTCTTCCGTCATCCTCCGTTTCAACTCCTCAAACGCCTCGTGCTGCTCCATGCCCCAAACCCACTCGCCCTTCCCGGTTAGCGATGTCAATGGCTTCGCTACTCCCGCAAATCCCCGAATGAAACGTCGGTAGAAGTTGCAGAAGCCCAGGAATGACTGCACTTCCTTCTTCTTCGTCGGCTCCTTCCATTCCTTCACTACGGCCACTTTTGCCGGATCCATCTTCACTTCTCCTCCTCCAACAATAACTCCTAAGTAATCTACAGTATGTGCCTCAAAACTACATTTCTCGGGTTTTAAATACAGCTTATTTACTCGTAATATCTCCAATACCTTCGTACAATCTGTCTATGCTCCTCGAGAGTGTTCGTAAAGATAAGTATATCATCCAGGTAAACTATAACATGTCCGCGTCAATCAACTCCTTCAGATGTGATTCATGAACGATTGGAACGTTGCCGGCGAGTTTGTAGTCCGAAGAACATACTAATGGCTCGAACAGCCTCGGTTTGTTCTAAACGCCGCTTTCCACTCATCACCGTCTTTGATCCGGATGTTATTGTAACCCCATCGGACATCCATCTTTGTGAAAACCTTTGCTCCCTTCAACTTGTCGATAAGCTCCTGAATCAACGGCAAGGGGTATCGGTTCTTGATTGTCATGTCGTTCAACTTCCGATAATCCTGCACTGGCCGAAGGCTTCCGTCCTTCTTCTTGACAAAGAAGAATGGTGACGCCATGGGTGAGATTGATGGCCGTATGCGTCCCGTGCGTATGTTTTCCTCCAAGAACTCGTCTAATGCCTTCTGCTCGGATGGACTAAGGGGATAACCTTGCAGTCAACCGGTTTGGAACCAGGCGTAAGTTCTATCGCGTGATCCCAGGGTCTTCGCTCCGGTAACTTGTCAAAGTCCGCCTTGCTAATACATCGGAAAATTCCTCAATGTAAGGTGCAGCAGCGGATGAAGGCTGTTGTGATCTCAGCTTTTCACCGCTTTTGCATAGTTGTCCCAGTCCATCCAGAACAACGCTCTCCCTCTTCCAACTTCTCTTCTACTCTTCTCCTTCATCTTCGGCGAGTCGTACTCGGGTAGATAGCCGCACGGTCTGGGCATCGATCAAAAGACAATGTGGATTCCGTCCAGTTGATCGTGGGTTGTGATATCGTACCAATCTAGCCCCAAAAAGATCTTGTTTTGCCAAGATTGGTGACGGCCAACTCAATCTTTTCTGCGTGATCACCGATCTTCATCCGGACCTCCACAAACCTTCGATTGCTCCTCCCTGTTTAGGGTTCCATCCGCATTGTAGACAGGGAGCTTGACCGGTAACTCCTTGATCGGGAGTCCGTTCTTCTCGACGAATTCTTTATTGACACAAGAACCCGTTGCTCCACTGTCAAGAAGGGCACTCGTTTCCCATTCAGAGCCTGTGTGTACGCTCTCTATGGTTACTCGGAGTTTCATGTCCTGCCCCTTTGTTCCCCGGATGTACTTCCTCGACTTTTTCAACTCCGTCACAACTTCCACCGCAGCTTCCTTTGTCAACGCTCTGATCGCCATCACTTCTCCTCCGTCGCTTCTCTCTCTCTCCGCTCCGGCATCCATGCTCTCAAAATTCCCACTGCTCTCGACATGTCATCCTCTCTTAGCCGTTGTGCGATCCACTCGGGCGTATTTGGCTCAAATCTTTCTTTCGCAGGTTTTGTTGGTGAAGTCGTCGATGATATTTTAGATGTTTCAGTACCCGTACTGTAAATAGATTCTGCATCTGACGACCCTTCCTTGATGACTGCTCCGGCAGGACTGCGTCTACTGCGGGAGCTTCGCAAAACCCAACTCTTCGGCCAACTTCTTCTTCTCCTCGTCATTCATTTCGGTCCATAAACCCCGAATCGTCTGGGGTCGACCCTTCTTCGGACAGAACCTGCTGACATGGCCGTGTTCGCCACAGCTGAAGCAGAGTCCCTTCGACGTGCATTGTCGATGTCCATCGGCCTGCCGGCTCCTCCATAGGTAACACCGGTGGCATCTCGTCGTGTGATCGGCGTTGGGGTGGGTTCGTAGGATTGCTCTCGATGTAGCCCCTGCGGAGCTTGAGGCCGGGACTGCATGCCGGACCTCTTGCTCGCCGCCCGCCTTCTCCACAGCTGATCGATCTGAAGATCTGTGCCTTCCAATCCTTGTACTTCTCTGGCAACCCGTCTCGGCTGCCATAGATCTGGTCGATGATCTTCTCGTTGACATTGGTCTCGAGAAGTCGCACGACAAATGCGTCATCCTTCGAGTATCCTGCCTGAGTGAGCAGGACCTCGAACTTCTGAAAGAAATCTTGAGCGGTGTCTTGCCCCTGGCGCAACCGCTTCGATCTGATCTTGCGCGTCTCGCGCGAGGTTGGAATCCACAAATCGCTCCTTCAAGTCTTCCTTGAACTCCGTCCAAGAGACTGTCCATTCCTCTTCTTCCTCATCGAAGTTCTGGTCCGAGTAGTTCTGGACCCATGCATCTACGTGATCTCCTCGGATGTAGGAGAGAACAACATCATCCTTTCGGAGTCCGATGTGAGGTTGTTCTTCTTGTCACGGATGTATGTGAACATCGATCGCCACCAGCTCTTGTACTTGGACTTGTCCCCGTCATAGTCATAAGGCTTGTTGACAAGGGATCGGCCTTTGGTTTCGTCATTGGCGTGATGAGCGGGTGTGTGATGAGCGGCTTCGGGTGCTTCGTTGGACATGATGGATCGGGTGATGGATCGGAGAGTGAAAGGGTGAAAGTGGGGATATGGGTGATGCGGATTTGGATGAAACGGGTGAGGGAATAGAGGTTTGGATGAATAGGGAGGGATGCCTAGATCTGAAATAGAATCCAGGACTTGGTAGGGTGGGGAATGATGGTGTGTATGTAAGGTAAGTAAAGTAGGTAGGTATGTAACTGTCTACGCTATTTTACCGACTACTGACTACGTATCTACGGAGCCCAAGAGCTCGTCACAAGTTCGCAATTGCCCAGCCGACGTCCCTCTGGTGTGAGGTAAGCCGAAGTTTTCCTGGGAACGGGGGTGACCCGTAAACAGCGCCCACTGAAGTGCAACTGCCAAAAGTTCGTTCTCGTGAGAGCGGCTACTTCCAGCACCCGAGGCAGTTATCTCTAACTGTTAGCCGGCGCTACTGGGACCAATACACACGTATGCGGACGTGCGCTGGGATTAGGAATCCGTCGATCTGTAAACAGGAAAGGGAATGGGGAATGTGTGATGATCAAACAGCAAGTGCTGATCGACGATCAGGGATGTGTGGTAGGTGGTAGAAAGTAGTTCCGATCTTCTGTTAGCGACTGACTAAGCCACGAGACTCAACCAGGTACCACAGCAAGAACTAAGGAAGAAAGCGTTCGCGTTCGTAAGACTAGGCTAGGCCAGGTGTATAAACGAGATCGGAACTAAAGTACAATGATACTACACTACTGCTTATATACTAGTAAGTCTGTGTTTGAGACTCCTTGTCCATACGCGTTTCCACTAGGGATGCTCCACGCCCTTGACCCAGTGTTGTATGCTACTAGTCCGTGAAACCATTAAATACGAGTGGTAACTGCATGTAAGTAATAATACTGAAACGACCATGTGTGCTACGAGTGTCGGCGGTGTGTATACAATAGGGAGTCCATGAGGTATCGGCATGTATGATGTCATCCATGTGTTGGCGTGTGTCCGACATGAGTACGGCTTCGGTAATGAAAAGGGTATGATCGGTGACGAAACAGATGATGAAACGTCCGTTGGTTGATAAGACAAGCCCCGATAAGATATGATAAGATTGAAAATGTGAAAATATGGCGATTCATAACAGTATTCAGGACGTCTGGCTGATTCCTGGCCACCAATAGGTGTGTGTATCACTTGAGAGTCTTGTATTGTCCGGATGCCCTGCAAGCTGTGTGTCATGGTGCATTCCAACAACTTTTCCCCGCAATTCCTTGTCCTTCGGTATGTAATACGATCTTTCCACATAATAAGTCCATTTTCCTTCTCTTCCCATCCTTTTTCTTTGTTTTCTAATGCTTTTGTACGTATCTGTCTTGTTTCTTTTCTTTGTTTGATTTTGTTAAGTAATTCGTCCTCGGTGTAGCTACTGTATGTAAAGAAAATTGAATTTGTGAATAAAAAACTCTGGCTTAGCAAAACAAGTTTTCGTTATCTTTTTCCCCCTTCTCAAGGCCTGTCATCCTTGACAAGGCATCAGCTTTCCCCATTGTCTTGCCCGGCTTGTGAATCATCTGTATGTCATACTCCGCTAACTCCGTAACCCATCTCGCCTGCCTCCGATTCAACTTCTGTGGCTTCCGAAGTACTGGAGGTTTTGATGATCGGTAAACACCTCCACCGTTTCCTTTGCTCCAAGGAGATATTGTCTCCAGTCGTCAATCGAGTCCATAATAGCCATCATCTCTTTGTCGTAGATCTCATAATTGCGCTCTACTTCGTTCAGCGCGCGAGACCGAAAGGCTACTGGTCTCCATTTTCCGTCAACCAACTGGGAAAGAACCGCCCCGTTCGCATAGTTTGAGGAGTCTGCCTCAACTCAAAACTTGCCGTCGTCGCGTGGTACGATCAGAACGGGTTCTTCCGTCATTCTCCGTTTCAACTCCTCAAACGCCTCGTGCTGCTCCATGCCCCAAACCCACTCGCCCTTCCCGGTTAGCGATGTCAATGGCTTGCTACTCCCGCAAATCCCGGATGAAACGTCGGTAGAAGTTGCAGAAGCCCAGGAATGACTGTACTTCCTTCTTCTTCGTCGGCTCCTTCCATTCCTTCACTACGGCCACTTTTGCCGGATCCATCTTCACTTCTCCTCCTCCAACAATAACTCCCAAGTAATCTACAGTATGTGCCTCAAAACTACATTTCTCGGGTTTTAAATACAACTTATTTACTCGCAATATCTCTATACTTGTCGTACAATATGCCTATGTTCTTCCAATGTGTTCGTAAAAATAAGTATGTCGTCTAGGTAAACTATAACATGTCCTTCATCGATCAACTCCTTCAGAATGTGATTCATGAACGATTGGAACGTTGCCGGCGAGTTTGTAAGTCCGAAGAACATGACTGAGGGTCGAACAGGCCTCGGTTTGTTCTAAACGCCGCTTTCCACTCATCACCTTCTTTGATCCGGATGTTATTGTAACCCCATCGGACATCCATCTTCGTGAAAACCTTTGCTCCCTTCAACTTGTCGATAAGCTCCTGGATCAACGGCAAGGGGTATCGGTTCTTGATTGTCATGTCGTTCAACTTCCGATAATCCTGCACTGGCCGAAGGCTTCCGTCCTTCTTCTTGACAAAGAAGAATGGTGAGCCATGGGTGAGATTGATGGCCGTATGCGTCCCGTGCGTATGTTTTCCTCCAAGAACTCGTCTAACGCCTTCTGCTCGGATGGGCTAAGGGGATAAACCTTACAGTCAACCGGTTTGGAACCAGGCGTAAGTTCTATCGCGTGATCCCAGGGTCTTCGCTCCGGTAACTTGTCAAAGTCCGCCTTGCTAAATACATCGGAGAATTCCTCAATGTAAGGTGCAGCAGCGGATGAAGGCTGTTGTGATCTCAGCTTTTCACCGCTTTTGCGATAGTTGTCCCAGTCCATCCAGAACAAACGCTCTCCCTCTTCCAACTTCTCTTCTACGTCTTCTCCTTCATCTTCCGGCGAGTTATACTCGGGTAGTAGCCGCAACGGTCTGGGCATCGATCAAAAGACAACGTGGATTCCGTCCAGTTGATCGTGGGGTTGTGATATCGTAACCAATCTAGCCCCAAAAAGATGCTTGTTTTGCCAAGATTGGTGACGGCCAACTCAATCTTTTCTGCGTGATCACCGATCTTCATCCGGACCTCCACAAAGCCTTCGATTGCTCCTCCCTGTTTAGGGTTCCATCCGCATTGTAGACAGGGAGCTTGACCGGTAACTCCTTGATCGGGAGTCCGTTCTTCTCGACGAATTCTTTATTGACACAAGAACCCGTTGCTCCACTGTCAAGAAGGGCACTCGTTTCCCATTCAGAGCCTGTGTGTACGCTCTCTATGGTTACTCGGAGTTTCATGTCCTGCCCCTTTGTTCCCCGGATGTACTTCCTGACTTTTTCAACTCGTCACAACTTCCACCGCAGCTTCCTTTGTCAACGCTCTGATCGCCATCACCTTCTCCTCCGTCGCTTCTCTCTCTCTCCGCTCCGGCATCCATGCTCTCAAAATTCCCACTGCTCTCGACACGTCATCCTCTCTTAGCCGTTGTGCGATCCACTCGGGCGTATTTGGCTCAAATCTTTCTTTCGCAGGTTTTGGTGGTAAAGTCGTCATGATATTTTAGATGTTTCAGTACCCGTACTGTAAATAGATTCTGCATCTGACGACCCTTTCCTTGATGACTGCTCCGGCAGGACTGCGTCTACTGCGGGAGCTTCGCAAACCCAACTCTTCGGCCAG
>JADNYV010000218.1:0-59807 GCA_015501055.1 Mucidula mucida
CTAGTGCAGTCGGCGTGTTGGCGTGGCCATCAGTAGGCATGATGTGGATTTTCTCTGTAAAGAATCGGTTAAAGAGAACAAAGGTGCAGAATAACAACTTACTGGAGGCAGCGAAAGCAATGAGATCGCCAGCTTTGTATGGCCGTGAATGACGAGACACTGAGAAAGAGAAATCAGCAGTAGGCAGAAGATTGCCTGCTCAACATACCATTGATGGTGGGAGAGTCAATGTGCTGCAGCGAGTCGTCGGAGAGTAAGGAGACTGAAGAGGCACCATCGGAATCTAAAGCAAGTGTCAGTGCGGAAAAAAACTTGGTTAAAGTCTCCGAACCATCTAGAAGGAGATGGATCAGAAAGCAAGATGGAGATAGCGGAAGCAAAAGGGACATACCACTAAGGCAAAGCTCTCGCCCCTGGACTTCCATGCCGTTCCGCTCAATACTGAGATCATGTCCGACAAGCTGTAGTGGTCAGAGTCACTGTAAAGCGTGAAGGGCATGTTGAATGGAAGTATGAGAAGGAAAAGGCGCGTTAGGACAATTTTAATACTAAGAATTGAAGCGGAGCCCAAATGGGGTGGCTGACCTGTACAGATGCATAACCAGAAGTTACCGGTTCATGACTGCAAGTCCCCGAGAGCAACTGTTGCAGCTCTTGTTACCTCAAAACAATCTCGCCAAATCATACACAACTGCAGAGTCTTAGCGGTAGGCTTATTTTTATTCTAGACTATATTTACACTGATCGTCAATCAGATCATGGAAAGTTTACCCGACAAGGGACCTCCCCATCGATCAGGATTGTTAGCGAGCCAGCCATTGTTCTAAATGGGTCAGCTCCAGCATGGCGCCAATGCCACCAACACGTCGGATACAACGCCACCTACCAGATCTACCAAAATAGGCGGAAAAGTACGTCCTCAGAAGTAATATGGCAATCCAGGAGCTGACACTCATTGTAGGGACGCCGGCCCTCCACAAAGGTGTTGGTTGAGCCTGCTGCACTTACCTTCCCTGTACGGATTTCTAAGCCTGCAGCTGCACCTGCCGCATAATGGGGTCGGGGGGGGTTGTAAGGGGTGGGGGTAGTACGGCAGGACACAATCATGAACCATGCCCACCAATACAAACATTTAGTCAGTTATCATGATAAGTATCTCGAATTCAAAGCCAAACAAAAGTTAGGTCTGTTCTGGCCCAACGTTGAAAACACATTCCTCGTGCGCTGGCCAGTTTCAGAACTCTGTCAACAGCTTGGTATTACTGAAGATGACACTGTGCGCAGCCGCACAATGTCGTAAGCGAACAAAATGTCCGCAAACCTCTTATGGCTACCGGCAAAATTAAAAAGGTATTATATTCCCACGGGCGGGATTAAGCGCTGACCATTTGTCTCTTAGCGCATTCATTTGCAGCTGGTTCAACAACAACAATATCGTTAAGCGGCCTCGTGCCCCCGCTCAAAAGGATGTGTTCAATTTAACGCCCGTACTGCGTCCATCATCCCCTCAAATCTTCCAACAGCGATATGCCATTTAATGACACTCACCTGCAAATGTTGAAAGAATCAGAGCCAGATGGTGCATACATTACACTGTTCCGTGGGCAAGCGAACTCGCTTGGAAGGACGCTTCACCGGAGATACATGAGGAATGTACATTGGAGGTAGAGGAAGAGAAGAAAGAGAAGGAGCAGTTGAAGGCGCTGGATGAGGAAGACGAAGCTGGTAGCGGACGCCAGAGCAATATGCTAGGTATGTTGAGTTTCTCGATTATACTCTTCTCTGATATTTGTTCAGCGCACTCGCTGTCCTGCCAGCGCACATCTCCTGTGTTTGCATCCAAAATTGCCGAGCGGACAGGACACATGTTTCTAATTACATGGTTGGTCCTGACGAGAGGGGTAGTATATCTTCGCAGTCGTAAGTCGATTCGTTCCTTGCATGGCATGAAGCTAATATCATACTTGGCTAGTTGGCAATTTGGACCGTCATACGCACAGTCAATGAGGCCGCCACACATTCGAAGAGGCATATACCGGCTTCAAATCATATTTCTTGGATCAATTTAAAGAGTATGAAAGGGTTGTTTTAGTAAGTTTGTTGTTCATTCTCTCGTTGAACGGATTCTAATATTTGCTCTTTCTTTAGCGCGTGCTATGCACAAAATCATATCGCCGATAATCGTCGCTGCAAGGTCTTATCAGTGGCACCAGATGCTATGCTAATTGATGAGAGCACAATTTCCGCTCCTGTTTTGACTGGACTGGTCGAAACGGAGGACGGACTCATATTGTTGGTCCGGACACAAACCCTCTCAACAAACAGCCATGTCTTTGAATGTGCCGACGGACAGTACCTGGGCGCCAGATGGTTTCATCCTGCCGACACCCTCACACCCCCCCGCATCGAATGTGGAATCATCTATGACTTCCTCTATGATTCTGTCCTTGGCATCATCGACTTCGTTACCTTCGCCCATGACTCCGTCCGTCCCCGACATCCATGATCCCTCAGGGACCTTTAACTTTGCTACCTTTGCCCATGATTCTGTCCCCAACGTCCATGATCCCTCAGGGACCTTCGACTTTGCTACCTTCATCCATGATTCAGTCCCCGGCATCCATGATCCCTCAATCTGAGGCATACATTACCCCGCTACCTTCATTGACCCCTCAAGCAACGTCCATTAACGCACCATCTAACCCGCCGGGTTCTTTTACCCCCCCTGACTTTGATTGGTCCTTATCTACATCAGATTGGAACAGCCTAAACGAGTTCATGCAGGGCTACGACTTCACTCAAGATGAATCACTTAACCTGTCGTCCGCTCCATCCAAGTTCACATTCTCTGCTTTCTCACAGCCGAGCCCTCTTCCTGCGCCGTGGCCGTCATTATTCTCTCTTCCTGCAGAGCCTCGTCCCACGCCTTTGATGTTTTCTTCTCCGCCTCGTACCACACCACAAGCCTCATCAGCTTCTCAGCCTTCACCTACGGCACAAGCGGGACCGTTGGTGATCTCACCAGAGGCATCAAAGGCGAAATACACGCCATTAACAACATCAGCATGGAATCCTCATATTTTGAGACCCACCGCCATTGAAGACCCCCTTCCGCCGACGTCGCTTATAGACAAAGATATAGTCCTTGGTGGAAGTCTTATGGGCGTGACCACTCCACCTCCTGAACTACCTCCATTGCGGAGGAAGAATACAAAGAAGGGGCCTGCAAAGAAGCCGCCGAGGCAGGCACCCTCGAAGAAAGCACCAGTTGTCGCTCAGACTTCCGCTCCAGCACCTCCTCCATCTGAACCGACTCCTGTACCAACTCCATCTGAATTGACACAACCTCGCCCAAAACCGCGCGCTCGTGTACTATCCAATACTCAACCCTCCATTGAGGAGTGTTAGGAGTCCCTAGGTCGACGCTCTCAGCGTAAACGAGAAGCTCCTCTGCGGGAACCAGTTCCTCTGATCAGTTGCGGAAATAATAAGGAAAATATACCTCCGTGGTTCATTGAGCTGGCATTGGGTATGCGCGGGCGGGCAATGGGTGATGAGTGGGATCTTCTAGTTCGGTCTTTTGAGCATCTCGAGGGAGATATGAGTTGCGAGGGTATTCCCCAGGTAAGTTTGTACTGATTTCCTTGCCAAGGTCTACATCTAACACTTACAACAGCAGTGATTACCTGTCAGCGCCCTTTGTCCAAAGGAACTTATTCCTTGGCTCGCTGATAGGAACTTCAAGGTTGCTCCGCTCATCAAAAATGTTGATACATATGGAGCGGAATGGTGTGCTTGGTGGAATGCTATCCAGCCACCTTTGCGACGTCGTATGGCAAAGTGTCCCTGACCGGTTGCTGAATACAAGGCGGAAGAACTGATGATCCTGCGATGTGGTGGAGAACATGGGCTCGTATTGGTACTCTTAGGCTTATTCTGGTGGGGCACGCTTCTAGGGACTTCGAAGCAATATGACGCGCAGATGAAGTTATGGTCGGCTGCGGTGCATAACTTCCAGCAGTGTGTCGAGGTCATGCATGATTCGGGCCTGGCGACATCGGGTGGAAGCGCCAGGAAGAAGGCACGTATCTCTTAGGGTGGTAGGGATGTCGGCAAGATGTTGGCCTGTTCTGTGATATGTCTAGTTACCTTTTTTTTTTTGATCTTGCATGTTTGTATGATGGTGGTGGTTTACATCAATATACAAAACATTTCAGACTAACGTGTGTGTGACTTTGCGTTCGTAAACTCGAATTCATACAATCAGTGGCGCGGCGCATGTTGAACTTCACAACTTGTAAAGGCAGGCAGGTTGACTTGGGACCTTGATGACCGAAGTGTGTTGGACTTTACTACTTAGCGAAGGAAGGCAGGTTGACTCAGGACCTTTCTCAAGCCTTATCAGGAAACATCGCCTCAAAAACCGAGATTGCATCGAGATCCCACAAGCGGGCGGCGATGTGCGATTCCGATTTGTAACGCTGGAGGCACAGCAATTCTGTTTTGGGCAACCAAGGCTTTTGACCCATGCGCCAGCGCTCAATTTGGAAAGGCGGTCGGGATCATGGAAAGGCGGATGGGATCATGGATGCCGCATGCACGGTAATGCACGACTCGGTAAGTCATACATGATTTGTCTCCAATGAAGGCTGACTGCTAATTAGTGTGCTACATGTATGAAGTCTAGGGTTCTAAGGAGTAGGGGATCATATACAAAATGTCTCTTAGGGCCTGCCTTGGATACAAGTGTTTTCTGATTAGATTGTAGGCGGGTTTGTTTTCCGCGGTGGTCACCACATTTACGATTGATTCCTACAAATGGCTTGAGGCCGATCCAGCCGATACCACAAATATGATGCTACAGCACCTTTCTGGACAGCTGGCCGGCACTCAGAGACTGGAATATGTGCCAGCTCCGTTTACGATCACTTCATCCGTGCGTATCAATGTTTGCTGGTTTCTCAGTCTTATATTTGCATTAACGACGGCTGTTCTGGCTAATTTGTGCAAACAATGGGTTTGCGAACACCGCCAGGAGATCCCAGCGCGTTCTTATCAGGAGGAGATTTCTCTCTGCCAGATGCGTTTTGAGTCCCTTCGCTATTGGAAAGTGGGAGGAATTGTTGCAACCTTGCCGCTTCTGCTCCAAATCGCCCTTGTCTTTTTCTTCATAGGCATTGTTGATCTTCTATGAACTTGCGACAGAACTCTTGCTGCAATCATTTCGGCGTGGGAGCTACTCACTGTCATGGTTGTTATAATCACAACTGTGCTTCCGGTGGTTGTTTTTCTGTACCACACCAAGGGAAACCCCAAAGGTTATAATATGGAGCATGCTGATGTCCTCCCATGCGCTTTCAAATCCACGCAATTGTGGCTCTTCTTGAAGGCCGTCCTCATTCTTGAAGGCTTCATTCACAGTGTCATCTCCCTCGACTTTAAACCTCGGCGTCTCGGGCCATCTACAGCACCATCAAGTCTTGGACATTCTCCGACCTTCCAATAATAAAACGTCAGCCCACTCCGAATCAACGGAAATCAAGCTTTGCTCGATATCTCTGTAGTGGCTTGGTGTGAATAGACGCGCACGTCTCCAACAAGGATATCGTGCCTGATCTATACTATTGCCTTGATTACATGGACATCAAATATTTCGATCCTTCAAGGTTTTCAAGTTCCCCCCCCTGTTCTAGCTTGGCCGATCAAGTTCGCCCGGCAACAACGACGAGCAGTACCGCCTGAACAAGCAAAATACGCTTCTGCAATTCTGCTTTCAATGCCTTCTGTATAATGACCGGCGGCTCCAGAAACCGCTGGAACAGCTCATAGTGCGCCGCATTGCCGACGTGAAATACTGCACCAAATCCGAGAAGCCTGTTCCTCCAGAGGGTACGCACTTACATCCGCTTTCTTCAGCATCCAATTGATTGAGAAGGACAGCTTGGAATTCGTCTATATTCAGAATGATGTCCTTACGCGGAGAGGCTGATTGGAGTCCACCATTCCTTTGTGCTCTGATCGCTCACGCCATACACTTATCATTCTTATTCGAGACTGTTCTTCAGGACGCGGGCAAGCCGCACGCGAAGTACGCCGACAACGTGGAAGTGATCTGGATCTGTTGGCTCATTCAAGATAGCCTCGACTTTCGGGATTTGCAGGAATTTGAGGATAATGCAGCCGTTGGTCGTTATCTCATGGAAGAAGGAGTCCTTCGCACCCTTAGTCAGGCAACCGCTGGCGATGATGGGAAACGTGATGTGTTTATCAGTTGCTGTGAGACTGATGAGGAGGATATTCCTGCTGGAAGCATCAGAGGCGTAGTGAATAGCCTAGAGTGCAGGCGGTTGAAGTTAGAGATTGAAGCGTCAGAATCATGGAAAGCGCTAGTTGATGATCTGAACCTAGTAGAGCCTGTAGATAAAGCTGCGAAGGGAAACGAAATGCCGTAGACAAACCTTGAATCAATATTTATATACATTTCTCGTATCATTCCGAGTAGTGATCTGCTGGCCCGGCTTTGGCCTGAAGCCACCGGAGCAGATAATATAAAACGACCTCTGATCTTGCGTCTGGTTGTAGACGTTTCATGGCGGCATGGCCTGGCTTCATTTTTTACAAGCCAGGCCAGAAGCCGTAAGTCACGGCCGGCTCTGGCCTGAGCCGTGGCTTGGAGCAAGTACACGCTCAGATCTCATTGTATTGAGGGTATATGGACATAGTTACATTGGTTTAAGACAGAGATCCGTGATGATGCGGGTCAGAAATCTACGGTAGCTCAAAATATGTGTGCTGTCAAGATTTGCCTGATACGAATGGAATCTCGAATCAACCATAAGGCGAATTTATATACTTACCGGTGGATTGTTCTACATACCATTGATGGTATGTTTCAACGACAACGTATACCTCACAAATCAACGCAGTCACCAAATATCATCCCACATCCACGCGCATCCACTTCATGCAATCTATCCAAAAAGGTAAGTCTTCCGGACCCACCTGTGAACAACGCCACGTACAAAATCGAGCGCTCGACTATAGCACCAACATCTCCACCACCTCAGAAAGCCAGAATCAGCAAAGCGCGAACAGTAGCGGCAGCGCCCAAGTCATTTGTCTTTGTTCATTTCGGGACAGTGGTCTTTGTTCAGGGTCACCTTCAATTGCCCACCACCACCACTTGAATCACGACCACATTCCTCGAGCGACACTACCACTCAGGATCCATTCAAAGAGCAGATTCTTATGTCCCCCAAGTTCGACATGAATCGGAAAGCGAACCAAGCGGCGCTCCTGCGTTCGTCATTGCTCTCCCCGCACCGATATCAATGCCAAGCACAACCATTCTATATCGAGTACCTCAACAGCGACATCGTCCTCTTCTCCAGAAGAGCCGCGCACGCCCCCGACGAGGCGGCTGGTGTAATCGACCACGGCAAGGAGCTGGATGACGCTATGCAGACAAAGGACGTTAACTGTCCGCAATTTCTTCTTCTTTCCCAGACGTCTCCGTTACAAGAGTCCATCCAAAATCATTGCTCGCGCGATTACGCGTACAAACACCACCGAGGACAGAGAGTCGCGAATGAGCGTCTGAAGGTGTTATGTCCCCATCCACACATGCTTCCTCCAATGTTAGCGAGATCAAGATTCATCGAGAATCGATGCTCGCCAGGATTGTACGAGGTAGCGCTCGACCTCAAGGCGAGGTCAATAGGGACATAGCAGGACGGTGGGTGAGTCCAAGTGGGCCGACCATGGTGGCAGTAAATCAGAGCGCGCCTTTTCTTCCAAACGGACGAGCTATTATTCCTGGATATGTCAACAACTCCACTATTCGACTGTGCCAATTCATCGCGCTCGTAATCTTCACGATCTTCAATGGACCTGACTCTGCGTACGTATACATTCAGCTTTAAACCGGACGAGCCAATTATTGACTGACCTTAGATCCGAATTCCTCGACTACGACGAATGCAGCTCTCTCACCGCATTCTCTGGAGGACAAACAACTCCCTAACCGCCAAGAGATACTGGGTTAGTGGTCTGAAGAACCCAGCAGTATTCCGTTCCATCGTGTACCTCTTACGCATGTTTCCTTCCAAGATCCCCATCAACAGCGTCGATACCATGAAACATGCCTTCGCATTCATCTCTTTGCTTGGGATCATATGACACCGATGATCGAGTCCTCTGCACGATAGTCTGCAGGGGACTTGGAACACCGAACTTTGATGCGCTCGAAAGATTGGCGTTACAAGTCGTGGACTACGACATGCTCGTGCGTGGAGACTGGACGGACTGCAGCGTTCGACATCGCGAATGTATGCGTGTATTGACATCGAAGAAAGTCGCGACGCTGTCGAAGGATAGTTGGATGCAATGGAGGTGTGCCCTGGACCTCGCACGACGCTAAAACGGAGCGGTTGCCTCGCGAACATGGACAAGGCGCGCCTATTCTTAAAGGCGTTGGACGAGCCCGACATATCTCTGGCAATGGAAGAGCGTCGAATGACTGCGAGAAAGAGACAGGACGTAGAGAAGAAAGTGTTGGAATGGATAAAGGGCGTATGCGTCCAGATACCTTATACAAGCGGCAGATATGAGGGTCCTTCAGTAACCTGTCGACGGCCTTTAAAACCACCGTCATGGCCACCAGCGCTACCCAACAGTCAGAGTATCTGGGTGCCCCCAACGACTGTAGCCCCATGCCGCGCGTACGCCTATCCATATGCATGAAAATCGCCTATGTAATAGAACATCGTCAGCCACAGTTTGGCACCTATATAATGCGCCCATACCTATGTTCTCCGAGTCCCATACCCTCTTCCCGCTACCAAGGTCCCTCGTCTTGCGGCATGACTTGCCCTGCACCTCGGAGCGAATTACAGTAACATTGTGCTGAAACACACCAGTAGTAGCAATCCTCGTCGCGGGAAAGCAGCCCACTACATTGATGACCTAGTCGTGGCCGAAAATCGGTTTCTGCCAGTGCTCATGGCGGTTCAGGTCAAAGCTGTATTTCCGATTCGGCCTCGATCGTCATCACTTCAAGTTCGACTTCCATCTATGATCCAAGCTGGTCGCCTCGTACTGTGATACTGCTATCACCGTCTCCACACCAATCTCAAGTGATTTAATCTACTCCGTTGGCTTGTCCGATGTGTCATTTTGTTTAGCTTACATTTGACGCGCGCTATGCTCTGAGCTCTTGAAGATGCGTAAATCGGACGCTAACACAAGTTCCTTGCAGATCACTTTCCTAGCCCATGGAGATTCTCTTGAAGCTTGTGCGGAAATACGCACGTCGTCGTATGCTAAAGTCAAACATCTAGGTCTATTACTTTAAGCACCAAGCACTGCCCAGTGAATTGTCGTGTTCTCGAGACATTCTCTCCAGCGTGGCGATGACTCGCCTTTAAGTCTGAAATGTTAGCCGATTCCCAGACTAAGGTAAACAAGGTTCTTGATACTTCTAGAAGGCTGTATACTGAGTTGTTTAGGTGATGTCGTCCTTTATTGTCAGAATGGTGTTCTGTGGCGTACACATGAATCTTTGCCCCCAAGGACAGACAATGACGTGCGTCGGTCGATTTGGTACCGCAAAACAACATTGGGTTTGAGCACAGACATAAGAACGAGTACTGGTCAGTTCCGACACATTAACTTTACATCCTTTACATCCAGGCTCCACCCATTATGTCAAACACTGCTGTCGACAACGAGCGCGTTGCCACTGCCGCGTTGGCGTACAAGCGCGTACAAGATGTCCAACAACTCTGCTCAGTATGGCGTCCCAATCGTAAGTCGCATATTACTTATTTACATTGCACCCAAATCACCATCATCCACAGTCGGATGATTCTACATCGGCCAAGGCGCGTCCAACAATATGAACGTCGCCCCCACCGGCGCCCTCGAAAGTGACGCCCTACGAGACGTCGGGTCCTGGGAACTCGTCTGGAACAACGCGGGCTCCGAAAAACCCAAGGACTACTCCCTCTGGCGCGGTCGGACTACGCCGTCATCGGGGGAATATTCAGCACCAAGAATGGGGTCCCCCAGATTCTGCGCAGAATTAGGCTATCAAGGCAATCCGTAGGGATTTGCTGACTAGCGATGCTACTTTCAAACTTGTCTGGGACGATAGTGGTCCAGGGGCGACCAATGATGGCTCGGTGTGGCAGGCGCTTGTATGAGGAGCATTCCAGCGGGCGCGATGATGTCGATGCCGTCTCATTCTCAGCCGCCGCAGAACTCGAGCTTGGCGTTGGACGCTGACAAAGGTACGACCGAGGTGAAGAGTGTTTCCTCCGGATTACTTAGTCTGTTTGATTTCTGATGATGTTTTCAAAGGGGTATTTCGTATAGAGGGGTTGTAGGTCTGCGTTCTTGTCACCATCGACTTGTTCTGGACATATGCACTATGCACATAATGGGATGGTTCCCTGTTTTCGCTGGAAGGGGGTTCAAAGGCTGTCTATGGTCTGCACATGAATATCCTGAGAGCATTGTTCAACCAGTGCTTGATTTCAGGGCGACGTTCTTCTACCGCTTGGGTCGTCATGGTTTGGAACGCACAAACGTCAAGAAAATACGTTCCGTATCTCGTCATGATGACGTGGAAGACTGACACAGTGTCGCTTTATATTAGCTTGAGAATCCGTTCTACACAGAAACGATATGGCCTTACCCTCGACGCACGGTGCGGCAGGCGAGCCTGTATCTACAAAAAACCAGCTGTTGGAGCGGCCGTTCAGGTGAGACATTTCTTTCGTAGCCAATAGGTTTCATCTAATCCATCACGTAGTCCTTCGACCCCTTAAAGGCATCTGTGCCCATCTCAACGCCTTTCACGTGTACGCGTCGGATCCAACCGCTGCGTTGAAAGCAATCATTACTGCTCCCATATCAGTGAAGGTATCTAATACAAGTGTGCGCATTATCAAGTCTGAGCGGAAGACTTTACAGACGTCCGTCAGTGCCTCATCTATGACTCCCACGAGCCCACCGCCCGCCTCATCGGCATCGAATATATGGTGACGCCCCGCCTCTACGCTACTCTCCCGCCAGAAGAGCGCAAACTATGGCATTCCCACAAGTACGAAGTCAAATCCGGTATGCTCGTCATGCCGGCGCCTCAGCTCGTTCCAGACGCGGCGTGGGAGATTGCGGAGACCAAGGAGATGGAGCAAGTGATTGGTCTGTACGGAAAGACGTATCATCTTTGGCAGACAGATCGTGGGGACACGGTGCCGATGGGAGAACCGCAATTGATGATGAGCTTCACGAGTTCAAATCAGTGTGGCGCGGTGAAGAACCAGTGGGCAGAAAGAGATTCGCGGTTTGGGGTAGATGGTCAGAGGAAGGCGGATAAGCGGGCTGATATTCCTGATCCGTCGATTCATGAAGGTAAGGATGTATATGTCGCTATTCACAAAGGCTGACTAGCAAGCAGACGCAGATAGTATGTGGCAGAAGCCTGAGGTTGCGACGGTCTAGGTACTGGGTAGTATTCTTGACTGTGACCGTTAGGTCTGGTATTGTGGATGTTACTTAGGATACTTAGCTTCTCCCATTCCATTTGAGCTGTTACTTGTTTAGTTTATTTTTTCATCTTGTCGGTGCGTACGTCGAATGTACTAGCCTTCTCCCATTGGCCCTCCCGAATGATATCGATGAAATGATTAGTGTGAAGATGACAGTTGAACTGATGCGTCGATGCTCGCCAGGATCACACGATGTGTCTATCAGCTTCCGGGCGAGGGGAACAGGTCTAAGGACGTCCTGCTCGGGGGGCATCGGCTGCAACTCTAGTAGGATCCTTCGATGTGCGATCTGCGCTGGCTAGTGGCGTTGAAATGAGGTTGACGGTTTGAAGAATGATGGTATTTTGAGGTCAGACGTCTACAAATTTGTTGAGCAAGGTGTGGATTCTATCATGATCAGTTAGAGGCAGGCAGGGAGAATGATCGGCAGCTCGGCGACACGATAAGGCGACCTCGATCACGTTACTCGTTAGCTCCATCAGGAAAAAGGTCCCCAGGTTATATTTCGAGAATAGTTGTAGAATAGGCCTAATTTGACTATTCCGCTTCGATTACAAGGACTATCACGATTAGCCAACATTTTACTTTTTAAATAGGTCCCCTGGCTAGTTCTCGAGCATTATCACAGAAAAGAACAATATTCTCACTGAACTTCTCGTTGATTTCTGCGAAAGATGTCACGAAACGGAGGTCCTTTACAAATCAATTCTCTTGTGATTATCCCCAAGCAGGCAGAGTATTTCCCATTCAACTTCACATAGATGATAGCAAACAAGGTGCCATATGGCATAAGATTCTAAACAAGGGGTGCTACATGGTACTGCAGGTACTAGCTTCGAAGAACTGAAAGGAGGACAGAGCGCTAGACTGTACGAAGACAAAAGAAGCAGCAAGATTAGGTATTACGACGAGTGAAGGCAATACGATTAAATTGACGGCTGGCCCCCATCGTCCTCATCATCTTCGGTGATGGCATCCCATGCGGTGGCGGCGATAATCTCCTCGTTGGAGAGGCCATGAGTAGCGAGAGGTTGGGCGCCGCTGAAATGGGATCAGTCGCCGATCAAGAAATAGACAAACACACACGTTGCAGCTTGGAATAAATCATGAGTAAGGCGGTGGTAGTACAAGGGCTTGCGGTCCTTGAGCGCATTGAGCATTACCAAATGGCTCCTGAAAGCTCCTTCAACATTATTACCCAAGAAGTGGTCCTTCGAGTTGCGGGACCACTCCATCAAGACGGCATGGATCTGCAAATGTATGAGTAGGGTGAGCATGAAACAGTTGTACACTTACCGCGGTCACGACAAGAGCTAACATGAGAGCTGGAACCTCTTGTTCTTGTGCGCGAGGTCCTTCCATGTACGTCGACGTCAGACTGTCAGCATATTTGTTCAACGGCGATGTCGCGTTCTTTGCGAGAGTAGCCGTAACCATCGTCTGCACAACATGAGCACGGTACGGTTGCGCCGGGTTGGCATTTCCCTGAGTAAGAATTGAGTACGCATGCGAGGCAGCAAACACAATGTACCGATTCCTGATGACTTCCACATTGATAGGTGAGGTCGTCGATCATGGAGCGAGCGCGAGCGCGACCGGCGTCCGTCTTGGTAAGTTGAAGCTCGGTGGGAACAACAGTGATTGCAGCCTCCTTAAACGTCGAACGAAAGGCAATGAGACGTTGAACAATCTGATAGACAGTCAGCAGCGAATGTCAGTGCAAACAGAGACCTACATAGGTGACGAGGGGGCCGGAATATGTCGCCTCATCATCCTCCCGGATTCTGGTGGCTAGATCGTGCGGACCGGTATCGAGACCGTCTTCCGCAGCAGTCACCAAGAGGGCATCCATGGCGATAGCCTCCAGACCACCAGAAGAGAACGGCTGTGGGTCAGTGTCAGCGTTGCGACCCAGAAGCGTGGCAAGAGCACGGTCTATGGAGCGACCGATAAACCGGTCCATGGCCTTGCTCTGACTCTTCTTTCCAATTGTGTACCGGCTGCCTAAACCTTGCTTCTCAACAACAAGATGCGTGTGAGCGAGCCATCCACCTATCATTTGAGGGGAAGTGGGCGGGTCATCCTTGACAGTGGTTGGCGTAGCTCGGACATGAGCAGCGCGCGCGACGGGGGCAATGGAAGCGGCAGACGTAACGGAAGTGTGAGCTACGGCGGTCAGAGCATGATCAGAAGACGTTGTCTGGGCGGGGGCCTTGCGGTAGACAGGGCCAGGAGGATCGTTGGCAGGAAATTCGGCGTGCTTCAGAGAAGGCTGAATCAGTAAGAAGGCTGGCAAGACGGAAAACTCACCTCGCGTTGAAGAATACTCTGATTTCCAAGCTTAGGGACCTTACGGCGCTGAGGTGCCTCGTCCTCATTGCGGATTTGCGCAGCCGCACGTTGGTTGAGTTCCTCCTAAAATTGAGTGAATGTCTGTTTAGTACAAGAAAAAGGATACAGACCTCCAATGCTTTCACCATATCTCTAGGTAAATCATCCCCGTCGAGGTCGAATCCACCGCGCGCGAAAAGGTCTAACAATTCGGCGCCGCCGATATCGAGGTCGAGGTCAAGAACCGACGAGTTTCTTTTGGCGTCGTTGTTGTTAGCCGTGTTGTCGGCGTCTCTGTCGTCAATATCCTCGTCGGAGAGGTGGCGGTTTACGTCGAAAGAGCTCGCGGACGAGGCCTTTGAACGATAGTTGGCGAAGGCACGGGCACGCTGCTCAGCGTAGTCGTCGTCGTCGTCGTCTTGGTGGTTCGAGTAAGAGTCATGGTGGTTCGAGTAAGAGTCAACTGTCCGATCAATTAGTAATCAAATCTCTTTTCAACCACAACTCCCACGTACCGTCCATCGACCTGCGGCTGGACTTGCGACTAGCGGGATGTTCGATGACGACGGCGCCCTGGAAGTACGTTGTGAAGTAATTGACGCGTGAAAGTTCGGTTGCTGACCTCGCTAAACAAGTCCTTCGCCTCGATCGCGGCGGCACGCTCTTTCTGACCAAGAGTGTGCGCTTCTGGCAAATCGTCGTCGTCGCTGTAGTCCAACGCACCGGGTGCCAGCACCTTATTATCCTCATCGCTCTCCGACTCCTCCGCTGCGGCTGCGCGCATAGCTGCCTTCTTCTTGATGGCCTCAACGCGGTCTCGGACGTCCTGAGCAACTGTGGATGGCTTGACTGTTAAAGGTTGGTCAATATTTGCACAGAGTAGAATGTTTCTGCTCACCTTGAGGCTCCCTAGGATCGGCATCTTCTGGACCGTCCATAGCTGGCGACTTGAAAGTGTTATGGGCATCCGAGTCTGGGAACGTTAGTGAGGAATTTACGCAGTGAAATACTCGAGCTCACCTTTTGCAACAGACTCATCGGATACCTTAGCCTTTTTCCTCAAGGACTGTAGTGCCCTTTGAAGGTAATTGTTCTTTGCTGCAAAGAAGGTAAGTGCGACATCTCTCGCCATATTTGCCGACAACTCACTTGAGACCACAGATTCCTTATTTGATTCCAAAGACGACATATCGGATGCTTTGCGCTTCTTCGACGAGAGCTTCTTAACTGCCGAAGTTGCGACTATGCAGACAAACAGGTAAGCGCGCCGAAGTCAATGATTGTGAAGTAGTGATTAACCTGAACCCAAGGAGCCCGCCTTGGACACAATGGATGCTGCATCGCCGACGATGTTGTGCTGTTTCTTCTTGTATGCCTCCCATGCGTTCGACGCCTTCGATTTAGAGGCACGCGAGGCTACCAAACAATTAGCGGTGGCATGCATAATGGTGTCTCAGTACTCACAACGTTGTGACTCCGGCGCATCATCTGTGTCAGCGACTACCTTCTTACGCGGTTTGACAGCCGCGGCAAGTGCTTTCAAGCTCGTCTTGGCCATGATCGAAATAGTTATGAGTTTAGGTTGAGGAAGTGGCGATAATAGCTAGAAAAACCTGCTTTTATTCTCGGATGTGCTGAGGTCGCGCCTCTTGAGCCCTGGTCGCGCCTCTTGCTCCAGTACACTGGCCACGCCTCCACCTCTTAGCCCTCGCAACGCGAGAGCAAACTAGGCAAGTCGCGATTTTACTCAATTTATTTGCGCAGCTCACCGTGAGCAGTAATAGCCCACCTTACGTTTCTTCATGTGTGATACGACGTGCACCTATTCATTCTTTGCTTCGCTCCATCATGGCCCCCAATACGACTGCACGTTCCAGCTTCGTCTGCGCCGCGTGCGACAAGGATTTCCAGCGTGAGAATAATCTCAGGCAACACTGGATGAAGACTCGTGATGCCGCCTGCGTCGCGGTAGGTGCTTCTGTCAAGGCTCACCTGCGACAAGGAGCTCATCTTCCTCGACAAAACCCGCCATCTCCTTCGCGTTCTTCCTCCTCTCATCATTCATCATCCCAATTGCCAGACAAACAGTCGCCACAACCGTTCGCCGGAGATATCTTCGGCGCTTCTAGCAACTACTCAGAAGAGGACTTTCCCGGTCTCGACAAGGAGCACACCTCAGAACCGCCATCAGATTCAGATTCTGAGGAGAACGACGCGGGTGACGCGTCTACTCAGCCTGGTTGGGAACCCCCTCGTCGGACAACCATGGAGGAAGTTCCCGATGAAGACGATAAAATGGATGTTGACATTCCGCCGCCCCGTGTCTCTACTCCGCCCCCTCTTCAGCCTCCTCCTGCACCTCAGCAGGTACCTGACACTGCTGATCCTGCTGCCAAGGCTTGTCTTGCATCAGTGCACATCACACATTTCGGGGGGAAGGCAGGTGCCCCAATTCCAGACACTCCAGTAACTCCCAACGCCTATCTGTTGTACGAGGCGGCATTGCGCGGTGGAACCGACAAGCCACGTCCTGGGAAATACGGGCCGTTCTCAAGCGAAATGCAATGGAAGATTGCGGAGTGGGCAAAGCTGGATGGCCCAAGCGCGTCGTGTTCACGCGTCTGCTATCAATCCATGAGGTTTGTCATTAGAGTGTCGTTTCTTTCTTTCAATTCTAATCATGTGCAGGTTACGGAGCGTCTTGACCTCTCGTTCAAGAACACCACCCAACTCAACGACATCATCGACAAGAAACTGCCTTGTCTGCGTCCCAAGTTTATTTCTGAGGAGATCGTAATTGCGGACCGCTCGTTTGATGTTTACCGACGCGATATAATTGCGTGTGTTCGCGCTCTATATGGTGATCCCAAGCATAACGAGTACCTCTGTTTCGCGCCCGAGCGACATTACGCCGATGAGGATAAGACTCAACGTCTTCACCATGACTTCCATACCGGACGCTGGTGGTGGGACACACAGGTATGAATTATTGTTCTTTAATGATCTTGTGCTGATTGTATGTTCAGAAAGCCGTTGAAGAGAAGACTCCGGGCGCGACTATCATCCCCGTCATTCTGTCTTCCGACAAGACACAGTTTACGCTGTTCCGGAATAAGACTGCGTATCCGGTGTATCTCACCATCGGCAACCTTCCCAAGGACATTCGCCGTAAGCCCTCTCGCATGGGGCAGGTACTCGTCGCCTATATCCCAACTACAAAGCTGGAGCACATCAAGAACAAGGAGTCCCGTCGCCGTTCGATGTGCAACCTTTTCCATGCCTGTATGCGGCGTATTCTAATTGGATTGAAGGAGGCTGGTATTAGTGGTGTCGTCATGAGGAGTGGTGACGGTGTTGCCCGCCGTTGTCATCCCATTTTGCCGCCTATGTCGGCGACTACCCCGAGCAGGTCTTGGTCACCTGTACGTACACTGGCGAATCCCCGGTTTGCGAGTGCCCACCTGACGCGCTTGGTGAATTTCCTTGTATGCACAACCCTCGCAACTTCCAGGCTGCCGTTGAGGCTCTCGGCTCCATTGGCGCTCCCGATTGGGGTACTCGTTGTGCCAACGCGAACATCAAGCCCGTCCAACACCCATTTTGGGAAGATCTTCCTTATGTTGATGTCTTTCGTTCTATTACCCCGGACATCCTTCACCAGCTTCTTCAAGGGGTTGTGAAGCACCTCATTGGTTGGATCACCGAGGCTGTGGGAGCAGATGAGCTTGATGCTCGTGTTCGTCGCCTTCCTCTCAACCACGCCATTCGTCCTTTCCTGAAGGGCATTTCTTCGCTCTCCCGTGTGAGCGGAATGGAGCACAAGCAAATCTGCTCATTTCTCCTCTCCGTCATCGGGGACCTTCCACACACATCTGCGATCACTTATTCCCTTATGCGCGCCACCCGCGGTATCATCGACTTCACCTATCTTTCGCGATATCCTGTCCACAGCGTCGAAACTCTTAAAGAACTCGAAGCATGTCTTACCGAGTTCCACAACAACAAGCATGTCTTTCTCGATCTTGGGATTCGCGATAATTTTAACATTTCCAAGCTCCACTTCCTGAATCACTATGTTCGCGCCATCAAGCTGTACGGTACTGCTGACAACTACAACACTGAGGCTACCGAACGGCTACACATTGATTTCGCGAAGGATGCTTATCGGGCCACTAATCGGAAGGACGAGTTCAAGCAGATGACGAAGTGGTTAGAGCGACGCGAGAAGATTATCGCGTTTGGGCATTATGTTGAGTGGCGGTGTAACGGTGAACCACCTTTCCCATCGACATCATCACGCGAGGCGTTAGCAAAGACGCATATTCGCATATCCTTCGAAGACGTCTCCTGCCCATACAAGATCAAGATGACGAAGCGACCATCGGAGAAGTCAGTCCTCCTCGACACGATAGAATCCCCTTCCGGCTATGGTGCTACCTTGTTCACCGTCGCACTCGCTTGCTTCATTGTTCAGTTTTGCAATCCTACCCTTCCTCATGCTCATGTTGACGAGGCTGCCCACAACATAGTTCTTCCCTTCCGCCGTCTCCCCGTCTTTCACCACATCAAGTTTGTCAACACAACATTCTTTGGATCTGAAACACTAGACTCGATCCATGCCTACCCACGGACTATCGGAAAGACGGGAAAGGTTACACGGCTGAGTCGGTTTGATACAGCCATGATTCGTGTACGACCCGCTGCCATTGGTAGCACAAGGAAGTTTGATGGTATGATCTGTTCTCTTCATCCCGGCTCTGGCTGACCATCCATAATAGGTTTACGAGTTGGTCGTGTCCGTGTTGTCTTCTCGATTCCACCTCGTGGCCTCGAGACATTATTTCCCATCAATATGCAGCCGCCGGAGCACCTCGCCTATGTGGAGTGGTTTAGCACCTTCGCAGCGCACCCCGAAGCTGCTTCAGGCATGTATCGCCTCAAGCGCCAGCTTGCGGGCGACGGATCACCTCTCGTGTCGGTTCTGCCCGTTTCCGTGATTCAAAGCAGTGTACACTTATTTCCCAAGTGGGGTCAGACCGTTCCGGTAGATTGGACAAACGAAAATATACTCGACCGAAGTAGTGCCTTTTTACTCAGTAATTATAAGGATCAACGTACCTTCTTTGAGTACCATTAATTATTTCATGCGAAGTGTCAGCTTTTGTTGGGATTAGTTTATGGGGCCTTGTAAGTTTATACTAATCCAGCTCTTCTGCGCGGTTTAATGAAAATAGTGGGATTTCCGAAAATAGTGTGAATTAGCCTCGGATTACTCCCAGAATACCTGGGAGGCTTTTTCCTGATGTCTTAACAAAGAACCACCACATTCCCATTGTTCGCCAATTCCCTATTGCCTCTTTAGGAATCCCGTCCACATTTCTTGCTTGGTGAGTCACGGGACAATGGATTGTTGGTGCTATAAAGGCCATCTCGTGGCTGCCTACTTTCACCTGTCCCCACCACTATCACTCAATTCTGATTTTCACAATGGCAGATATCGTCGACAGCAATACCGCGCCGCGGACGCCCGACACCGCCGATACTACTCCTTCGCCTGCGAATCCAACGACACCACCCCAGACTCATACCTGGAACGACGCCAACGCCCAGAACCAAACACCAGTTGTCAGGAAAGTTGCTGGTACAGAGCGCTTCTCAGTCGACGACGAGAGGCGCATTATGAAGCAACAGTATATCAGAGTTGCCGAAGAGACTCAAGGCCATTACCTTGTCGGAATGGACCCAGAGGAGTTTATGCAAACATTTTTGCCGTGGAACGCCGATACGTCAGCCACCTACCGAACCAAATCCATTCCAGAGGAACGCCTCAGAGACCTACACAGCATGGCCTCTAAAAAGCCCGAGAAAGCAATGTATGGTGCTTTTGTACGTGTTTTATTCTTTTCGCGACATCAATGTTGTACTGACTGCTTTGTAGACAGCCGCTCTTCAAGGCTGGCCGATTGAAAAGAAGGAGGAAGCAAATGGCACCAACGTTATCGTGACCAAGTTTGGCGAATATCGGAAACCCGACGGAGAGTGTCGAAACCTTGCCGTTGACATGGGACATTATACAGAGGATAATTTGCCCGCCAAGAACGCCACTGTTCATCGCTTGATGGAAACCAACGTCGAATTCAAGCCTTCTGCCTTCGACGATCCGTTTGTGGACCCACCTGAGACAACCACTGCCGGCGCACCAATTGGAAACAGCGATACTGTCAGTGAGGTGGAGGAGGACAATGTCAACTATGACTCTTTTGCTGATGCTACTGCCGGCGCCCCTTCCCTCAGCCAACCCTCCTCCGGCTTGTCTTCACCTAGCATCTCTACCGGTGCTGCGCTTTTCTCGTCGGCTGAATCTGCCGTTCTTGACGTCCCCATCACGGCGAACGACTGGCCTGGCGAGAGTAAATTGGTGCACGGCAAGGAAACCCGCGGCCAGATCGCCTCGTACGCCGGCATCACCATGTTCTTGTCCTACCGCAAACACTTCATGAGTGTGGTGGTCTTCGGCACATATGCGAGGTTGATTTTCTGGGACCGTTGCGGCGCTGTTGTCTCTCGACGATTCAATTATCAAAAGGGCGGTGGAGATGAAATTCTGTTCAAGTTTTACCTCCGGTTCTCGCAGCTCACTTCTGAGCAGCGTGGCTATGATCCCACAGTGGTCGAGGTACCTCCCACCGATCCAGACGCCGAGGCTGCCCTGGTGCAGTTCAAGAAGTACGACAGAGACATGTGGCATTGCAACGCGCAGATGAGGTCGTGCACTGAAGCAATGGGCGTAACGCTCCCGGAAGACCGCTTCCTGCGCATGACTGTCAAATTTGGCAACAGCGCCGAGCGGTCCTTCATTGTTCCTGCACCTGTTTTCGAGGATACGTGCATCTCCCCATTCTCGCGCTCGACGCGGCGCTCTTTAGCGTACGATTGTGCCTTTACCTCAAATCCTGGCAAAGAATGCGAGCAGTCGAAGAAATCCAAGCACGGTAGTCTCCTTTTCATGAAGGATTATTGGCGTGAGGAGTCACTCCGCACGCGACCCGAGGCAGAGATCTACGATATTCTTGCGGAGAAAAAGGTCCCGCATGTTGCTACGATGGTCGTTGGTGGTGATGTCGAGGGCATGCGAACAAAGACGCACGAACCGCGTTTACAGCTCAGTTCGGCGTATCCACCCACTATCCGCAAATACTTCCGCCTGGAAAACCCTCTTCAATGCCACCGCCTCTTCCTCGACACCATCGCCCGCGATCTCAGCGCTTTCGGGAATTGTAAAGTCTTAGTCAATTGTATCGCCGACGCCATGGAAGGTATGCTCATCATCGCCCTCTGACTTTCTTGATGTTAATATTATTTCTCAGCTGCCCAATGTGCTTTCGATTTAGCTCGTATCCTACATCGAGACATCAGCAGCGGGAATATCATGATTACTCCCACGCACGAAGGACTTCTTATCGACTGGGACCTCTGCCTAGTTTTGGACTTTGAAGGACATACTCATCGCCCAGGACGCACGGTATGTATCCACATAGGTCTACTCCTCTCCTCTGATATATTCCCTTAGGGCACTTGGCAATTCATGTCAATTAACCTCCTGCAAGGCGGGAAAGACAAGCAATCCGTTGTTCACACTCTCGACGACGATAAGGAGTCTGCGTTTTGGGTTCTGCTCTATGTCACTCTGGCACGACATGTCACCCAATGATCTTTACGATAGGCTTCTGTTGCTATTCGACCACCACATACTCGACACCTTTGGCCGACAGATTGGCGGCCGCCAGAAGATCCGGGAGTTGCCTTATTGTGCCGACGATTCCTGTGACCTCGCACAGTTCGATGTACCGGGATTCAACGACTTGTTGACGGACCTAGCTGGAATCCTACTCGTTCGATACAAGCAGCCGTCAGCTAAAGACTTTGAGGCATATGAGGTCAAACGAGCAAAACTGGCGCAATGGGGCATAGTAGATGATCGGGATTCTGTTGCGATCTATCAGGCGAAGCTGGAACGCCGTGCCAATCCGCGGTGGCTATACGAGACTCTGCGTCATCACGCCAGTCTCATCCCACTTCCCGCCCAACCCTCTCCTCCATTGACGGAAGATGCTTCTAGTCGTAAGGCGAAACGTCGCTTGGAGGAAGTGACTTCTCACACCATCACATACGACTTTCACGAAAATGAACTCCTTTCTTCCAAAGTGGAGAATGGCACAAAGAGGCTGAAAACTATCAGTCTGAAGCACATGAACAAGCGATTGGAGGGTATGGGCGCGCGGTCGTTTAATTCGCGACCCGCGGAAGACAAGGAGCCTGAGTCCAAGAGGCTCAAACTAGATGAGTCGGATGAGTCGTAAATATGTTTTAGTCGGATATCTTAGAGGTAGCTATACATGTAGATAGGATCCAAGCAGCATTGTCCAAAGTTATCAAATTGTCGTTTGTTCATAGGGATATGTGGCGCAATTGCCAATATGATTTAAAAGACAACGGTCACATTCAGACAAGTCGGTCCAGTCTGGCATATCTCCTGCGAGTATAACAACGACCAAGAAGAGATCAACGAGGCCTCAGACAAGAGTCGGCTTTCGGAATTGAGCGCACCTTCTACTTACCTGAGCTTAGTCAACTCTGTACACCGCTGCTACGGCTCTGGCTACCCCACACAGAGGTCGCTGAAAGCCTCAAAATGAAGCGGTTGCTGGTGTTATATCATGGGCAGTGGAAACTCGTTCGCGGCCAAGGCGATACTAACCCGCGAGCGGGAAGAAACCAACGATGCACGCATAACCTTCTCCAAAATCATGTTGTCAATACCACTTTTTAGGTGTGCCTTCAGAGAAGGACAGGATAGATGATGTAATAGGTGTACACACTATATTCCTTGAGCCTCTATCCTTTCAAATCTCAGATCCACACACTCAATGTCGAGGAACGCGAGGCAGGTAATCGTCGAAGGGAGGCTAATGATTTCGATAGAAGAGCTTGCCCGCATCCCCGTCAACCTTGATCATCACAATTTTTAAGAAACGAGATCGACACTATGCCGCTGTCTTTCCGATGAGTCTCACTCACAGTTTGCGCTACATACACCAAATTGTCTGATCAGTATCAGAATTTCTGGCAGCGAAGGTGTAGAAGAGGTCTTACTGTACGAGCCTTCTTGCCGAACATTGGATACTGTCCGAATCGGACCTATCCTGGCCGCGCATGGGTCCGACATACTTGATGTAACTGCCGAGGAGATCAACCTCAAGCAGAAGTTTGCGATAAGACCTGCATACCGGGCCTAAATGGCCTACAAAATCAAAAAGTCCAACCCTGGCCTTCTTGTCGCCACTCAGTTATTCTCAACCATCCCCACCTCTAGATAGAGATTAACGAGAATAGCTCCAAGGGTATTTGTTGGGCGAGGGAGTGTGATGCAAGTATTCGACGGATTCTGAAACAAGGCCGACCTCTTCATGCCACACCCAGAGGAAAGCAATCGAGTCAGGTGATGTTGGGTAACTTAGCCCTCAAATGAGTAATAAAGCTGCTCTGAGCTGGATGGACAACAATGATTATGAGTAGAATGACCAACATAGAGACTTACTGAATGAGCCTTCGTATTTAGCTTGCAAAGGTATTCGAGAAGACAGTGTAGCACAAGTAATTACAACATCCTAGGGACTGACGAATGCTAGTGTAATGACTAGGTTGATAACGCATTCAGTTGCAGCAGGTCCGACTGATGCAGGTTGAGTCTGCAATGAAAAATAGGCCGAATGTAGATACTACTCACCAGTGGATCGTTCTACATATTGTTGATAATATGTTTTAGAGAGAACATATATCGCCAAAATCAATGCAGTCGCCAAACATCATCCCACATCTACGTGCATCCACTTTATGCAATCTATCCAAAGAGGTAAGTCTTCCGGACCCACCTCTGAGCAACGCCACCTACAAAACCGAGCGCTCGACGATAGCACCAACATCTCCTACCCTCTTGGAAAGCCAGTATGATCAAAGAGTGAGCAATAGCGGCAGTGCCCCAAGTCATTTGTCTTTGTCCATTTTGGGACAGTGGTCTTTGTTCAGGGTCACCTTCAATTGCCCACCACCATCACTTGAATCACGACCACATTCCTTGAGCGACACTACCGCTCAGCGGCCATCCAAAGAGCAGATTCTTATGGCCGCCACGTGCGACATGAATCGAAAAGCGAACCAAGCGGCGCTCCTGTGTTTGCCATTGCTCTCCCGCACTGATATTAACGCCAAGCACAACCATTCTGCATTGAGTACCTCAACATGGACATTGTCCTCTTCTTCAGAAGCGCCGCGCACGCCACCCGACGAGGCGGCTGGTGTAATCAACCACGGCAAGGAGCTGGAAGATGTTATGCAGACAAAGGGTGTTAACTTCTACCCAATTTCGTCTTCTTTCCCAGACACCTCCATTACAAGAGTCCATCCAAAATCATTGCTCGCGCGGATTACGCGTACGAACCCCACCGCAGGACAGAGAGTCGCGAATGAGCGTCTTGAAGGTGTTATATCCACATCCACGCATGCTTCCTCCAATGTTAGCGAGATCAAGATTCATCGAGAATCGATGCTCGCCAGGATTGTACGAGGTAGCACTCGACCTCAAGGCGAGGTCAATAGGGACATAGCAGGACGGTGGGTGAGTCCAAGTGGGCCGACCATGGTGGCAGTAAATCAGAGCGCGCCTTTTCTTCCAAACGGACGAGCTATTATTCCTGGATATGTCAACAACTCCACTATTCGACTGTGCCAATTCATTGCGCTTGTAATCTTCACGATCTTCAATGGACCTGACTCTGCGTACATATACATTCAGCTTTAAACCGGACGAGCCAATTATTGACTAACCTTAGATCCGAATTCCTCGACTCCGACGAATGCAGCTCTCTCACCGCGTTCGTCTGGAGGACAAATAACTCCCTAACCGCCCAAAGGTACTGGGTCGGCGGTCTGAAGAACCCAGCAGTATTCCGTTCCATTGTGTACCTCTTACGCATGTTTCCTTCCAAGATGTCCATCAACAGCGTCGATACCATGAAACATGCCTTCGCATTCATCTCTTTGCTTGGGATCAAATATGACACCAATGATCGAGTCCTCTGCACAATAGTCTGCAGGGGACTTGGAACACCGAACTTTGATGCGCTCGAAAGATTGGCGTTACAAGTCGTGGACTACGACATGCTTGTGCGTGGAGACTGGACTGACTGCAGCGTTCGACATTGCGAATGTATGCGTGTATTGACATCGAAGAAAGTCGCGACACTGTTGAAGGATAGTTGGATGCAATGAAGGTGTGCCCTGGACCTCATACAGCGCTGAAGCGGAGCGGTTGCATTGCAAATATGGATAAGGCGCGCATATTGTTAAAGACTTTGGCGACACCCAAAATGGCCGACAGCTGTATGGCGGTGGAAGACCGTTGTATGACTGCGAGAGAAAGACAGGCCATGGACAAGAGGGTGTTGGAATGGGTAAAGGGCATAGCTCATACAAGCCGCAGATATGAGGGTCATTCAGCAACATGTCGACAACTGCCGTCGTGGCCACCAGCGTTATCCAATGGTCAGAGCATTGGGGTGCCCCCATTGGTTATCGCCCCGAGCCGCGCGTATGCCTATCCATATGCATGAGCATCGCCTAGCAGGTTGTCAGCCACATTTTGGCACTTATATGTACCCATACCTGTTCTGTTCTCCAAGTATTCTCCGCTATTCTCTTTAGGCTCTTCATACTGCCCATACCCTTGCATTGAGGCATCACTTGCTGAGCCTTGGAACAAAATACACGGTGTTTCTTCGTGCTGGGGACGCGCCACTAGGCAGTAGTAGCAGGCCTTGTGGCCGGAACGCAGCGTACTCCATTAATGTCCATGTCGTGATCGAGACTCGAAATGATTTTGACAGAGATCATGGCGGATCAGGTCAAAGCTGTATTTCCTATTCGGTCAATCATCACTTGTACTTAATTATTTGAATTGTTTGGCGTGTTTGGTTGCACGGACAAGAATTTCCGGAACCTCTGTACTTGACTACCAGTCAAGCTGTTCGCCTCGTACTGCATGTCCCTTTCTACTAAATTTAGATGATTAACCTCTCTCTTCTGCCGACGAGTCCGATAAGTTCTCTCTGTGCGCTTGTTTGTTTCACCTTATCACAGTCGACGCTACCTATTGATTGAAAAAGGGTCTAAATCAAATGCTGATATGTCCTCGCAGCTCACTTTATTACCCCTTGGAGATTGTATTGAAGCTCGCGGGGAAATACGAATGTTGTCTAATACTTGGGGACAAATATCAATATCCTACATGTTATGAATCGCCATATTTTCACATTTTCACATCTTATCATATCTTATCGGGAGCCTTGTCTTATCAACCAACGGACCGTTTCATCATCTGTTTCGTCACCGATCATACCCCTTTTCATTACCGAAGCCGTACTCATGTCGGACACACGCCCAACACATGGATGACATCATACATGCCGATACCTCATGGACTCCCTATTGCATACACACCGCCGACACTCGTAGCACACATGGTCGTTTCAGTATTATTACTTACATGCAGTCACCACTCGTATTTAATGGTTTCACGGACTAGTAGCATACAACACTGGGTCAAGGGCGTGGAGCATCCCTAGTGGAAACGCGTATGGACAAGGAGCTTCAAACACAGACTTACTAGTATATAAGCAGTAGTGTAGTATCATTGTACTTTAGTTCCGATCTCGTTTATACACCTGGCCTAGCCTAGTCTTACGAACGTGAACGCTTTCTTCCTTAGTTCTTGCTGTGGTACCTGGTTGAGTCTCGTGGCTTAGTCAGTCGCTAACAGAAGATCGGAACTCCTTTCTACCACCTACCACACATCCCTGATCGTCGATCAGCACTTCGCTGTTTGATCATCGCACATTCCCCTATTCCCTTTCCCTGTTTACAGATCGACGGATTCCTAATTCCAGCGCACGTCCGCATACGTGTGTATTGGTCCCAGTAGCGCCGGCTAACAGTTAGAGATAACTGCCTCGGGTGCTGGAAGTAGCCGCTCTCACGAGAACGAACTTTTGGCAGTTGCACTTCAGTGGGCGCTGTTTACGGGTCAACCCCCGTTCCCAGGAAAACTTCGGCTTACCTCACACCAGAGGGACGTCGGCTGGGCAATTGCGAACTTGTGACGAGCTCTTGGGCTCCGTAGATACGTAGTCAGTAGTCGGTAAAATAGTGTAGACAGTTACGATACCTACCTACTTTACTTACCTTACGATACACATCATCATTCCCCACCCTACCAAGTCCTGGATTCTATTTCAGATCTAGGCGATCCCTCCCTATTCATCCAAACCTCTATTCCCTCACCCGTTTCATCCAAATCCGCATCACCCATATCCCCACTTTCACCCTTTCACTCTCCGATCCCATCACCCCGATCCATCATGTCCAACGAAGCACCCGAAACCGTTCCCCACACACCCGCTCATCACGCCGATGTCGAAATCAAAGGCCGATCCCTTGTCAACAAGCCTTACGACTATGACGGGGACAAGTCCAAGTACAAGAGCTGGTGGCGATCGATGTTCACATACATCCGTGACAAGAAGAACAACCTCACATCTGACTCCGAAAAGATCGATGTTGTTCTCTCCTACATCCGAGGAGATCACGTAGATGCATGGGTCCAGAACTACTCGGACCAGAACTTCGACGAGGAAGAAGAGGAATGGACAGTCTCTTGGACGGAGTTCAAGGAAGACTTGAAGGAGCGGTTTGTGGATTCCAACCTCTCGCGAGACGCGCAAGACCAGATCGAGCGGTTGCGCCAGGGGCAAGACACCGCTCAAGACTTCTTCCAGAAGTTCGAGGTCCTGCTTACTCAGGCAGGATACTCAAAGGATGACGCATTTGTCGTACGACTTCTCGAGACCAATGTCAACGAGAAGATCATCGACCAGATCTATGGCAGCCGAGACGGGTTGCCAGAGAAGTACAAGGATTGGAAGGCACAGATCCTTCAGATCGATCAGCTATGGAGAAGGCGGGCGGCGAGCAAGAGGTCCGGCATGCAGTCCCGGCCTCAAGCTCCGCAGGTGGCTACATCGAGAGCTAATCCTACGAACCCACCTCCAACGCCGATCACACGACGAGATGCTACCGGTGTTACCTATGGAGGAGCCGGCAGGCCGATGGACATCGACAATGCACGTCGAAGAGGACTTTGTTTCAGCTGTGGCGAACACGGCCACGTCAGCAGGTTTGTCCGAAGAAGGGTCGACCCCAGACGATTCGGGGTTTATGGACCGAGATGAATGACGAGGAGAAGAAGAAGCTGGCCGAAGAGTTGGGTTTTGCGAAGCTCCCGCAGTAGACGCAGTCCTGCCGGAGCAGTCATCAAGGAAAGGGTTGTCAGATGCAGATTCTATTTACAGTACGGGTACTGAAACATCTAAAATATCATCGACGACTTTACCAACAAAACCTGCGAAAGAAAGATTTGAGCCGAATACGCCCAGTGGATCGCACAACGGCTAAGAGAGGATGACGTGCCGAGAGCAGTGGGAATTTTGAGGGCATGGATGCCGGAGCGGAGAGAGAGAGAAGCGACAGAGGAGAAGGTGATGGCGATCAGAGCGTTGACAAAGGAAGCTGCGGTGGAAGTTGTGACGGAGTTGAAAAAGTCGAGGAAGTACATCCGGGGAACAAAGGGGCAGGACATGAAACTCCGAGTAACCATAGAGAGCGTACACACAGGCTCTGAATGGGAAACGAGTGCCCTTCTTGACAGTGGAGCAACGGGTTCTTGTGTCAATAAAGAATTCGTCGAGAAGAACGGACTCCCGATCAAGGAGTTACCGGTCAAGCTCCCTGTCTACAATGCGGATGGAACCCTAAACGAGGGAGGAGCAATCGAAGGTTTTGTGGAGGTCCGGATGAAGATCGGAGATCACGCCGAAAAGATTGAGTTGGCCGTCACCAATCTCGGCAAAACAAGTATCTTTTTGGGGCTAGATTGGCTACGATATCACAACCCCACGATCAACTGGACGGAATCCACATTGACTTTTGATCGATGCCCAGACCGCTGCGGCTATCTACCCGAGTACGACTCACCGGAAGATGAAGGAGAAGACGTAGAAGAGAAGCTGGAGGAGGGAGAGCGGTTATTTTGGATGGACTGGGACAACTATCGCAAAAGCGGTGAAAAGCTGAGATCACAACAGCCTTCATCCGCTGCTGCACCTTACATCGAGGAATTTTCCGATGTATTCAGCAAGGCGGACTTTGACAAGTTACCGGAGCGAAGACCCTGGGATCACGCGATAGAACTTACGCCTGGATCCAAACCGGTTGACTGCAAGGTCTATCCCCTTAGTCCATCAGAGCAGAAGGCATTAGACGAGTTCTTGGAGGAAAACATACGCACGGGACGCATACGGCCATCAATCTCACCTATGGCGTCACCATTCTTCTTTGTCAAAAGAAGGACGGAAGCCTTCGGCCAGTGCAGGATTATCGGAAGTTGAACGACATGACAATCAAGAACCGATACCCCTTGCCGTTGATTCAGGAGCTTATCGACAAGTTGAAGGGAGCAAAGGTTTTCACGAAGATGGATGTCCGATGGGGTTACAATAACATCCGGATCAAAGAAGGTGATGAGTGGAAAGCGGCGTTTAGAACAAACCGAGGCCTGTTCGAGCCATCAGTCATGTTCTTCGGACTTACAAACTCGCCGGCAACGTTCCAATCGTTTATGAATCACATTCTGAAGGAATTGATTGACGACGGACATGTTATCGTTTACTTGGACGATATACTTATCTTTACGAACACTCTCGAGGAGCATAGACAGATTGTACGAAGGGTATTAGAAATATTACGAGTAAATAAGTTGTATTTAAAACCCGAGAAATGTAGTTTTGAGGCACATACTGTAGACTACTTAGGAGTTATTGTTGGAGGAGGAGAAGTGAAGATGGATCCGGCAAAAGTGGCCGTAGTGAAGGAATGGAAGGAGCCGACGAAGAAGAAGGAAGTACAGTCATTCCTGGGCTTCTGCAACTTCTACCGACGTTTCATCCGGGGGTTTGCGGGAGTAGCGAAGCCATTGACATCGCTAACCGGGAAGGGCGAATGGGTTTGGGGAGAGGAGCAGCATGAGGCGTTTGAGGAGCTGAAACGGAGGATGACGGAAGAACCCGTTCTGATCGTACCACGCGACGACGGCAAGTTTCGAGTCGAGGCAGACTCCTCGAATTATGCGAACGGGGCGGTTCTGTCCCAGTTGGTTGACGGAAAATGGAGACCAGTAGCCTTTCGGTCTCGTGCGCTGAACGAAGTAGAGCGCAATTATGAGATCTACGACAAAGAGATGATGGCGATTATGGACTCAATTGACGACTGGAGACAATATCTCCTTGGAGCAAAGGAAACGGTGGAGGTGTTTACCGATCATCAAAACCTCCAGTATTTCCGGAAGCCACAGAAGTTGAATCGGAGGCAGGCGAGATGGGTTACGGAGTTAGCGGAGTATGACATACAGATGATTCACAAGCCGGGCAAGACGATGGGGAAAGCTGATGCCTTGTCAAGGATGACAGGCCTTGAGAAGGGGGAAAAAGATAACGAAAACGTTGTTTTGCTCAAGCCGGAGTTTTTTATTTCACAAATTCAATTTTCTTTACATACAGTAGATACACCGGAGGACGAATTACTTAACAAAATCAAACAAAGAAAAGGAAACAAAGACAGATACGTACAAAAAGCATTAGAAAACAAAGAAAAAGGATGGGAAGAGAAGGAAAATGGACTTATTATGTGGAAGGATCGTATTTACATACCGAAGGACAAGGAATTGTGGGGAAGAGTTATCGGAATGCATCACGACGCACAGCTTGCAGGGCATCCCGGACGATACAAGACCCTCGAGCTGATTACACGTACCTATTGGTGGCCAGGAATCAGCCGAGACGTCCGTGAATACGTAGAAGGGTGTCAAAAATGTCAGGTTACAAAGTCACATCGCACGAAGCCGGCTGCACCTCTTCATCCTATTAATGTGCCAAGCGAGCCATGGGAGATAGTAGGGACGGACATGATTGGAGAGCTGCCGGAATCAGGAGGATACAACGCGATCAGCACGTTTGTGGACCATTTTACCAAGCGATTACGTATCATACCAACACACACCACTCTGACGTCAGAAGGCATGGCCCGCATTTACCGTGATCGCATTTTCCCCATACATGGGATGCCACGACAGATGATACATGATCGCGGTCCACAATACCACTCGCGTTTCATGAAGGAGTTGTACCGGTTGTTGGGCATACAAGGAAACTTTACAACGGCGTATCATCCACAGGCAAATGGGCAGACGGAACGGCTGAACCAAGAGATAGAACATTTCTTACGGTTATTTGTCAACTACCATCAGAACGACTGGCACGAATGGCTACCCTCTGCTGAATTCGTTTACAACGATCGAGTTCACTCGGCAACCAAAGTCACTCCGTTCTTCGCAGACATGGGCAGACATCCCTACAAAGGCACCGCTCCGAAAACGGCATCGAGAAATGAGACTGCGCAGGAGTTTGCCGACGGCATGAGGAAGACATGGGATGAAGTGGGGTCAGCATTGAAGATGGCAAAAGAGGACATGAAACGGTTTTATGACAGGAAGCGAACAGAGGCAGTAGAGTACAAGGAAGGCGACAAAGTATGGCTGGAAGGGACGAATCTCAGCACGGATCGACCAATGAAGAAGCTCGATGACAAACGATTCGGGCCGTTCAAAGTAATCAAGAAAGTCGGGACGAGCTCTTACAAGCTCCAGATTCCTCACACGTGGAAAAGCATTCATCCCGTGTTCAATGAGGCCCTGCTGACGCCTTACCACGAGCCGCAATTTCCGACGCAACCCCGAGACACGCGTCCACCACCGGTGCTGGAAGGAGCCGAACCGGAATGGGAGGTCGAGAAAGTGGTGAATTCCCGGAAGTACCGCGGGGGTTTTCAATACAAGGTTCACTGGAAGGGTTATGGCACACACGAGCAGACATGGGAACCGGCATGCAATCTCAAAAATGCCGACGAAGCCATCAGCGATTTCCACCAACAATATCCGAACAAGCCAAAGCCACCCGCGCTTGCTCGCATTGAAGTCCCCATGTCGCAATTTCCATCACATCTATTCCGGCCCATGCCACCGCCCGATACCGAACCCCTCGACGTCACGCTACCCTCTGCAGCCCTCATGGAGCGACTCTGGCGCAGAATGGAACTTGCGCCTTAAGGAGGGGGTGATGTTATGAATCGCCATATTTTCACATTTTCACATCTTATCATATCTTATCGGGAGCCTTGTCTTATCGACCAACGGACCGTTTCATCATCTGTTTCGTCACCGATCATACCCCTTTTCATTACCGAAGCCGTACTCATGTCGGACACACGCCCAACACATGGATGACATCATACATGCCGATACCTCATGGACTCCCTATTGCATACACACCGCCGACACTCGTAGCACACATGGTCGTTTCAGTATTATTACTTACATGCAGTCACCACTCGTATTTAATGGTTTCACGGACTAGTAGCATACAACACTGGGTCAAGGGCGTGGAGCATCCCTAGTGGAAACGCGTATGGACAAGGAGCTTCAAACACAGACTTACTAGTATATAAGCAGTAGTGTAGTATCATTGTACTTTAGTTCCGATCTCGTTTATACACCTGGCCTAGCCTAGTCTTACGAACGTGAACGCTTTCTTCCTTAGTTCTTGCTGTGGTACCTGGTTGAGTCTCGTGGCTTAGTCAGTCGCTAACACTACACTATCATGTTTACTCTCTTTTAAAGGTCTGGCACCCTTCTCGTTCGTCACCATGCATGCTGGTGACTGCGCGCGTTTTCGGTCCCTTCCTTCTGTAGGAACCATCCACTCTTGCACCGCTGGTATCTCTGTGGCTAGTCGACGCTCGTCACCATGATGTTTGTGGCATCGTCTTAGTCAACCTCTAGACTATCAACTCCAATCACCACTCAAGTTCCTCTCGTCAGCATCAGCCATATGAACTACCGGTTCTATGCTGCCTTTTTACGTCTCTTCTATGTCCCAGCCGCATACGCGACGATCTAAACATATTGGAACCCCAGAACTTATCTTCCGAAATTCTTTTATATCATATTCGAAAAGTGCCCCGGACCTCCTACTGGAAATGTCTCGCCGCACTGCTATCATTACTTGCAGCACACAGCGCCTCGTCGGGCGCTCCTGCGCTCTTCGGCTCGCCAAGGATGGCTGCGACGTTGCCATCTGTGACGACTCGTCGAAGCAATCCGAACTGTCGCAGCTCAAGCGCGAAATTGAGTCCAAGGGCGTCACGGACTCATTATATATATATACATGGCCTTTCTATATAGATTCCTCAGTTTGTCAACTTTGTCTCTACACTGTTTGGTAGCCCCCTGCACTGTATTAAGCCTGACCTGCTCCTACTTCACCTTATCATCATCTTTGCCTCTCGTCTCCATTGTTCCCCCGTCTTTGTGCAACTTGGATGGTTGTTTGGTTTACACCAGACTCCGTCCTTAACATGTTGACGAACTCTTCTACACCCACCTCACTGCCTCGCTCATGCATGCCCGCTGACTGATCAGTCAAACCCAGACCCAATCTTGCCCCCCGAGCTACTTGTTTACGTCTGAAAGACACACCACCTCCACATATGTTGACCACCAAAGAACTTAACTTCAAAGCACTGCCGGCTATACAGGTTCGACGTCGCCAGTTCACCTTTACCATTGTGCGCTTTCCCACTAACGCTGAGCCACCCTTGCTTCCTCCCGGCGTTGTCTTTAACAAAACCAATGGAAACCACTGGATCATTAACCCCGCCGGTGACTGGAACACAACCTACTTCAACAACATTAAAGAATCCTGGTACATCCTCCTGGAAGACAGTGAAACAGTCTACCTTGACTCAGAAGACTTCACCGGTGCCCAACAATGCTTAGAGCAACACCGCAGAGAGCTAGCACAAAAAGCTGCTACCTCAAGAGAGGCCTCAGCTAAGTTGTCATTACAACCAGTACCAGTCACTCACTCACTACCCCAACCGTCCCCAGAACCGGTTCACACCCAGGAACCTGCACCTGTATCTCCTGTATTATCCCTGCTCATACCCCAGTTTCCCATCCCGCTTCGCCAATCCCTATTGATCTTGGCCTTAATCCACCTGCTCCTAATCCCCTATTACCCTCGCTATCTCCCCCTAATCCACCCCAGTCTAACCTTCCCACTCCTAACCCTGCCATGTCCAACATCTCTGAACATGGTGCCAAACTTGATGACTATCATGGCAACCACACCACGTCCAGCACCTGGCTTGCACACTTCCGCAATCACTTCTGCCTCAACAAGGCCCGTTATACCACCGGCAAAGAACAGGTCTCATTATTCCTCAGCTACCTTAAGGGTCCCATTGCAGGCAAATGGGCGGAGAGGCGCATGAAGAAGTACGATGTCGATTAGGCGGATCACACCATCGACATCCCTGACAAGCAATGGACCATCATGGATGCTGTCATTAATCAGTTGATGTTGGACTTTGCCGCTCTAGACCCCATAATTACCACTTGTCAGATGGTGGAAATAATCTGCATGACAGGAGAGCTGGCAGACCTTAATAAGTTCATCACTGCATTTGATACCCACGCTGACGAGTCCGGTTTTGATGAGATCTCCTTGCTCCACTACTTTAAAAAGGGTCTTAACCCAAGCCTGGTTGATCACATCTCCACCTTGTTCCTCATTCCCACCAACCTTGCGGACTACAAGCAATGTGCAGTTGTGATGCAGAACACATGGAAGGCATGACAACACAAGAAGGCCATATGGTATTCCGGTGGCTGGGGTACAACTTCAACATTGGTGCCCCAACCAACTCCAATGACCCAAGCACTGGCCCCTGACATGGGAGTCCCCATGGATGTGGACGTGTCTAGATGCCCAGCTGCACAATTAAACCCTCACACTCTTTTCAGACTAGCTGCCTTTGAACAAGAAATCCTTTGTTGTTGTGGGGCCTGCTTCAAATGCCGCCAGACTGGCTACATGTCCAATGACTGTCCCACATGTGGCCTCGTCCCTGGCCAAAATGTTCGCACCACCAAGATCATTGCACCTGATGCCTCATCCACCTGCATGTTTGACACTTCTACATCAACCTAAGTTGATGTCATCCAGCAGATCAATATGATGGCCAATCTTTTTAGGACATTGCAGGCAGATGTGAAAGAGCAGGTGATGGTGTATTTGAAGGATGTTGCCGGTTTGGATTTTTAAAATGCTCCCCTACCACAATGTTAGGAGGAGCCGTAACATATTTTGCCAAGAATTTTGCCAATCAATATGCTGTACTATCTTCCTTGTGTGAGTGTGTCCATCCCTTAGAATTTTGAGTATCCACAGTCACTCAAAACCAACAGACACCCTTCATCACCTTGGAACTTGAATTCATTGGCAAAGTTACTGGCAGAAAAATTGTTGCACATGCCTTGATCGACAGCGGTGCTGAAGGGATCATCATCAACACCCATTTTGCCAACCTTCATAATTTCACCCTCATACCTTTATCTGCCCCATTCCCTGTTCATAATGTTGACGGCTCCGAGAACATCATGGGATGGGTGCGACACTACATCATCCAACATATTTACATCTATAGCCGAGACGGCCAGTCCTACCACGAGGAGCTTGTAGAACTTTATGTCACAGATATTGGGGATCACAACGTCATTCTGGAAACAAACTGGCTGGAGGAGCACAATCCCTCTATTAACTGGGCAGGCACCCAGGTTGACTTTAATTAATGTTCAAAAATCTGCATTCTCAAGAACCCTCCCATAACTAATGTGCGTGCACGCACCAACTCCACTTCAGTTCCAGCTGATGTTTTTGCAAAACCTCACAATCCTTGGCTTGGCATAAGGACTATAAGGTCCAGTAAAAGGATTGGCAAGGTAACCTCCAACCGGTTCCCATCCAGCAAACCACAGGGAGTAGGTGCTTAGCCCGCATGCAGAGTTCCCACCATTTATAAGTCCTGGTTGTTCTATTCACCAAAGACAAAGAGGAGGAAGAAGAGGTACCAAGGGAGTGGAAAGAGCAGAGGTTTGATCAAGTTTTCTGGGATGATTATTCCCGCCCGGTGCAAAATTGAAATCCTTCAGATAGTCCTTCTGGTTATATTCACATGGAGTTTACAAAGGCTCAGCAATTTGCGGAAGAAAATAAGAAACCATCAATATCTGTCCCTTATTTTTACAGATCCCAGCACCCTATCATACAGTTCCCTTATCTTTACATATCCCAGCACCCAATCTTACAGTCTTTGACAAATGCACATCCAAATTTCTCCCCGCACACACCTCTTGGGATCACACTATTGACCTTACTCCTGGATTTGAACCCAAATTGTGTAAGACCTACCTCCTGTCGCCTGTTGAACAAGTTGAACTTGACACATTCCTAAACAAGAACTTAGGGTATATCCGCCCATCTAAATCCCCTATAGCGAGTCCCTTCTTCTTTGTTAAAAAGAAAGATGAAAAGCTATGCCTTGTCCAGGACTACCCTACCTTGAGCTCAACAAGGGAACCATCAAGAACCAGTACCTCCTTCCACTTATACCTGAGCATAAAGCTATGCCTTGTCCAGGACTACCCTACCTTGAGCTCAACAAGGGAACCATCAAGAACCAGTACCTCCTTCCACTTATACCTGAGCATATTGACAAGCTTAAGGGTACAAGGATCTTCACCAAAATTGACTTGCACTGAGGCTACAATAACGTTCAAATTAAAGACAAAGACAAGTGAAAAGACATGTTTAAGACAAATTATGGCCTATTTGAACCTATAATAATGTTCTTTGGTCTTATGAATTCCCTTGCCACATTTTAAGCAATGATGAATACCATTTTTAAGGACCTTATTGACTTGGAAAAAGTTGTGGTATATATGGACGACATCCTAATATTTACAAAGACACTTAAGGAACACCGAGACATGATTTGGCAAGTTTTACAGTGGCTTTGGGATTATGATCTTTATGCCAAGCCAAAGAAATACATCTTTAAAGCTGAGTCAATCAAATTCTTAGGACTTATCATCTCTCACAACGCACTTCACATGGACCCTGTTAAGGTTGCCGGTGTTGTACAATGGCCAAACCTTAAAATGTTAAAGATGTTCAGTCCTTCCTTGGATTCAGGAACTTTTATTGCTCGTTCAATAAAGGTTTCTCCAAGATTGCCCGTCTGCTCTTTGACCTCACCAAGAAAAGCAAGACCTGGACATGGACACCTGAGTGCCAAGCTGCATTTGAAGCGCTCAAAGATGTGTTCACCTCCTCTCCTGTTCTAGTCATTCCTGATCCTGACAAACCCTATCGCATTGAAGTTGACGCCTCTGATTATAAAACCAGGGGGATTTTGGCGCAATCAGGAGCCAATGAGCAATGACATTTGGTTGCCTATCTATCCAAGTCCCTTTTGGAACCCAAGCACAACTACAACATCCACGATAAAGAGCTTCTAGCTATTATTTGGGCACTAGAATCCTGAAGGCACTACTTGAAGGGTGCCTCCCATCCAGTAGATATTATCACCAATTACAAGAATCTCAAGTACTTCACTAATTCACAGAAACTGAGCCGCCGCCAGGCGCAATGGGCCCTGTTCCTCAGCCGCTTCAACTACACCCTGACTTACAAACCTGGAACATCTAATCACAGCGACCCGCTCTCCCGCTGTGCAGATCATAAAGAGGGGGTTGAGGAGGATAACTCAAACCAAGTGGTACTGGATCCTAGATTCTTCCGGGTTTGGGCAACACAGCCGGGTGAGGTTACCACAATTGGAGATGCAGAGTTGAGGAGACGTATTCAAGAATGTTCAGAAAAGGATGTTAAAGTCCGTGGTGCATTAGACCTAATTCTTAAAAATGGTCCCCGTTTGCTGGTCAAAAACTTACAGGAATGGAACTACAAAAACGGCATTGTCCTCTTCCAAGGCAAGGTCTATGTTCCAAACAACCTCAAACTTTGACGTGACATAGTCAAAATGCACCACAACCTTGTTGCCCCCGGGCACCCAGGACGCTTCAAGACGTACAAGCTGCTCAGTCAAGAGTTTTGGTGGCCAGGCATGTTAGTCTTTGTTCAAGATTATGTCAATGGCTGCGCTACCTGTTAGATGACAAAACCCAGCAACCATCCCGCCTACGTTCCGCTCGTCCCTAACAAGATCTAAGGATCAGCACGGGTACTCCCGCGGGTATCCGGACCACGGACCGTACCCATACCCGTGGCGGGTACCTACCCGTACCCGCACAGACGGGTTAGTCCACAACCCGCCGGGTCACGGGTACCCGTGGGGCTCACCATGTCAAAATGGGCGAAATATATGTATACTTGGTACCAGTACTACATCTCCTCATTGGAGGATACAAATACCATCTCAACATCATGAAGTGAACTGCCAATATTATCAAAACCATCCGGCAAATCAACATCAACAAGGTTCTTCTCTGTCGCGCTCGGCTTGACTGCACCATCCTTCGTTATGACGGCAAGATCATTGTCGTGGATCAAGCCTTTCAACGACCAGTCACCAATGCACATCAATGCCCGTATGGACTGGGCACTGAGTCGGTTACATTCCCGTACTACGGGTTTGCCCAAATTGGGAAGGACCGACCCGTACCCATACCTATGCACGGGAAAACCCGTGACCCGTGCCGAACCCGCTGACCCATGCTGATCCTTAACGAGATCCCTAAATGTCCCTTTGGCACCATCACAACTGACTTCATTACCGACCTCCGGAATGTAAAGGTTACAATGTCATTCACTGTGTGGTTGACCAACTCACAAAGGGTGTGGTTGTATCCCCATGTCGCAAGACCATCAACACAGATGGCACAGTGGACATACTACTAGAAGGCACCTTCCGACATTATGGTCTTTGGGACAAGAGAATTTCCAACCAAGGCCCTTACTTTGCCAGCAAGGTTATGCAGGCTATCCACACTAAGCTTGGCATTACCTCTGCGCTCAGTACGGCTTATCATCCCCAGACAGACAGCAAAACCAAGCGCTACAACCAGGAGCTTGAGCAATATCTACGCATCTTTTACAACAACCGACAAGATGACTGGGTCAAACACCTGCCATATACTGAATTCTCCCACAACACCCGTGTTCACTCTGCCATGGGCAAATCCCCCTTTGAACTCCTCCACAGATATTAGCTGCGCTTCTTTCCCCCACTGAACCCCACATTCAACATCCCCTCTATTGAGGAACAACTCACCAACCTTCAGCATCTGTGCAACAAGGTTTAAGCAAGCCTTACTACAGTGGCAGAAGTGATGAAAAGGAACAATGGAGATGTCACAGAGAAGGGCATTATGTTTAAGGTCAGAGACAAGGTGCTATTAAATGGCAAGAACCTGAAGATGACGCAACCCAAAGCTAAGCTTTCTGATAAGCGACACGGGCCATTTAAGATCACTGACGTACTCGGCCCAGTAACCTATTGCCTCAAGTTACCACTGAAGTGGTGCATCCACCCAGTCTTTCATGCATTCCTACTTGCCCTGTACATCGAGACCCCTGCTCATGGTCCTAACTTCCCAGGAGTTCCCCCAGACCTACTGGACACTGATGAGGAGTACGACAAGGAGGAGATCCTAAGCTCACAGTCAACTCATAATAAGCGGGGCGTGGAGTACCTGGTGAAGTGGTTGGACTACTCAAGCTTTGAGAATACATGAGAGCCGGCGTCGGGACTGACGAAGGTGCTGGATAAGATAACTGACTTCCACAAGGCACACCCAAAGGCGTACAAAAAGCCACTCCCTCGCCTACAAGGCCTTGGTGTCTCAATTGGGGATATCTAGGCAGGGACTTCTGCACTCCAGGCGCAAGCATAGCCTAAAGAGGGGGTATTGTCACAAATCACCTCTATTCTATTGCCCCCACCTCGGTCCACCTCGTCATTGCATCAACACCACACTCTTCCATCATCACATATCATACACTCCGGGTCCGGTCCGCACTGCCTTGGCTCAGGCCTGATCCAGGTATAGCCCATCAGCATAGCCTGTCATCTGTCCATTACCCCATGACACAATCCACACTGCCTCTTGTTTAACTTTGAGCCATTCTATTGTTTACACAGCCACGGACTCATTATATATATACACAGTCTTTCTATATAGATTCCTCAGTTCATCAACTTTGTCTCTACTGTACTAACACGACCGTTAATTCACATAACGCGTCACAGGGCCCCGTGAAGTGAACTAATTCGGCTTCCATAACGCGTAACAACGGTAAATTTTGTCGGGATCAGCCCAAATGCGGAAATTTTCGCCGCGGCGGCTCGCGCCGCCGCCTCCCGCGGCTCCTAATATGCTCTATGGACCCTGGATGAACTACTGGTAATTTAGTTCACAATTATAACGCGTAACATGCCGTGAAGATCTGGTCGCGTTAGTACAGTACACTGTTCAATAGTCCCCTGCACTGTATTAAGCCTGACCTGCTCCTACCTCACCTTATTATCATCTTTGCCACTTGTCTCCATCGTTCTTCCGTCTTCATGCAACTTGGGTGGTTGTTTGGTTTACACCAGACTCCGTCCTTGACAGCAGGCTGGCATACATTTTAGCACAACCAATCAAATATTTCTATATGAAGACAACAGGAACATACCAATATCCAAGGACCTATAAGCAATATTCTTGTAAGTTCCGTTCAGGGCTACATTTTCAGCCCAAGATTGGCCAGAAGATTGAAGCCGGAATTGAAGTCAATCATAGTGCTGTTGACACTGTTGCATTGCAGAGAGATAAAAGTCCAACATGTAGTATAGTGAAGTAGAAAACAAGAGGAACAGTAGGTAGGTGTCATCCCAGGCGTGCACAGCAGCAACATTGTTGATAGCCATGATGGTGGTCTTGAGCAAGCTGGAAGCTGATGACGTCACTGCTAGCGCGTGTTCAGATTATCTGACTTCACAGAGACGCATCGCCACTGTTGTGTCATGAATAGTGGTAGCGCGTCCCATATCATGGAAGGGCCAGTAAAATACACATCTTGCTCTCTATGAGTATGATCATGAGCAACCTTTAGTGGTCGGCAAGTAGTAGCTTCTAAAGACACACTCATCAGCCACCAGTCCTATTAAAGTTGCTAAGAACACTAAATGCTCTGCCTGGCAGGTCTAAGCAGCATCTAAGCTGAATTTACTCTAGAATTACTCTGATTTACTTTGATTTACCACCCTCGCAGCGGTGGGCACTGGGCGCCGGGCATGAAGTCCGTGGATGATTTACCTCTCACTATTACCCAAACATGAATGGAAGAGAATATTATTGAGAGGCTTCTTTTCCTATATCTTGGGAACCACTGCTGAGAAGCTCTCATATCTTTTGAGATCAACATGTTGTAAAATACGGGTGAATATACGATGGTGCAGTGGTGAAGCTGCAAGACTGCTATGTGAGGATGAGGGAGAAGAGAGAGAATGTATTATATTTGGGCCATGCAGGCCACATATTTATACTACATGATGTAATGTACTAGAAGGTTCTAACTACTAATAGAATAAATCATCTACTTGGCTGCTGAGTGAACGGATGAGCGAGCGTCCCAAATGCGCGTGAACGAGTAAGCACGCGAAGGTTCCGGAAGATGCCGGATTGGTGCAGTGGGATACAAAAGTAGACTGAACTAGCTTGCTATTACTATCTCGTTACCTTCAGGAAAACATGTACATTGACCATTTCCCAAAGGAGGATGTCAAGGCAAGAGGCAGTTGGGTGATTGACGGCGCGCACCACGCTCAGCTCTGTACTGGCGCGCGAGACCAAGGATGATCCGGTCTTACTAAGCGTTCAAACGCTAAGGGCGTGGCACCGGTGCCACCGGCTTAGCGTATTCCATCTTACTTGTACTCAACTTGTACTGGTAGATGGCAGCACCGCGCATATACTACTCCCGCGGCACGATGTCCGTGCTTCGCCTTGGAAGATCTCCAGATCTGGTACGATTGCGTCGAATCCCATCGGAATCTTGGTTTACAGCAATTTACTTAGGGAAGATAAATCCAGAAAAACAACGCTACTCAGGACAGTACCAGTACAAGACAATCGAGGCCGAATAGGGGGGAAATACAGCTTTGACCTGATCCGCCATGATCTCCGGCAAAATTCGCTTCTCTACCCCGACGAGGACATTTGGCCTGCTACTACTATCTCTTGGCGTGTCCCCAGCACAAAAAAATGCCGTGTAAATCGTTCTGAGGCTTAGGGCTATTTATGCCGCAAGGCGAGGGGCATTGACGGCGGGAAGAGCCTATAGGAGTTGGAGAAAAGAACAGGTATGGGCACATATAAAGTGCCAAAATGTGGCTGACAATCTGCTAGGCAATGCTCATGCATATGAATAGGCGTACATGCGGCTCAAGGCGACACTTGATGGGGGCGCCCAAATGCTCTGACTTTTGGGTTGTGCTGGTACCCATGACTGCGGTTACTGAAATCTGCCGCTTGTATGAGGTATCTGGACGCCACCTACGCCCTTTACCCATTTCAGCACCCTCTTCTCCACGTCCTGGCTCTCTCTCGCAGTCATTCGACGCTCTTCCATTGCCAGAGATCTGTCGGGCTCGTTTGACGCTTTCAACAGTAGGTGCGCCTTGTTCATATCAGAGATGAACGCAAACACATGTTTCATGGTATCGATGCTGTTGATGGGGATCTTGGAAGGAAACATGTGTAAGAGGTACACCACGGAACGGAATACTGCTGGGTTTTAAAGACCACCAATTGAGGATCTCTTGGCCCGTTAGGTCCTCCAGATGAACGCGGTGAGAGAGCTGCATTCGTCGGAGTCGAGAATTTCGGATCTAAGGTTAGTTATCAATTGACTTTGCGGGGTTGAAAAGCTGAATGTATGTGTACGCACAGTCTGATCCACTGGAGGCCGTGAAGATTACAAGCGCAATGAATTGGTACAGTCAAATAGTGGAGTCGTTGATATAGCCAGGAATCATAGCTCATCCATTTGGAAGGAAAGGCGCGGTTTTCCTTGTTGCCACCATGGTCGTTGCACTTGGCATTATCGACCGTCCTGCTACATTCCCTTTTACCTCCGCCGCGAGGTCATCGTGCCATCCCGGCGAGCATCAATTGTCGATGAATTTCAATCTCGCTAACGTTGAAGGAAGCCTGTGTGGATGTGGACAGCACACCTTCGCGACTCTCTGGTGTTCGCGCGAGCAATGACTTTGGATGGGCTCTTGTAATGGAGGCGTCTGAACGAGAGGACGAGCTCGGTTGCAGACGTCGACATGGCTAATGTCATCCTGCCGTGATTGATCACACCAGTCATCTTGTTGGTGCTTTTGAAGAAGAGAATAATATTGCGGTTGAGGTACTCGATCTAAAATGATTGTGCTGGACATCAATATTGGTGCGGGAGAGCAATGGCAAACGCAGCAGCGCCGTCAGGTCCGTGACGAATGTGGGGCCCGTAGGAATCTGTTCTTTGGATGGGTGCTGAGCGTAAGTGTCCCTCGAGTCGCTCGGGGAATGTGATCACAATTCAAGTAGTGGTGGTGGGCAATTGACTGTGACCCTGAACAAAGACCACTGTTCCGAGGTCCGAAATGGACAAAGACTAAGGACCTGTGGCGCTTAAGCTACTGTCCACGTTTCAATAGTGCTGGCTTTGTGAGAGGGTAGGAGATGTTGAGTCCTCAGTTTTGTGGGTGGCGTTTACACAGGTGGATGCGGACGACTTACCTTTTTGTGCAGATTGCATAAAGTGGATCCGCGTAGATGTGGGATGATGTTTGGCGACTGCGTCGATCTTCGAAGTATATGTCCTCGTTATAACGTACCATCAACAATCACCGGTGAGTATATAATTTCGCCTTATTGTTCATTAGAGACTCAAATTGTTTCAGGCGGATATTTCGCGCGATTTACTGTCTAAAAACTACACAAGCCTTCTCCTTTCGCGGTCACGCAATGACTACCTGCGCCACACGTTGCCCTTCCGAAAATTCTTGCAAGGTGAATATGAAGGACTCGTCCGGTAAGTCTCTATGTCAGTCATCATACTCATACTAATCGTCGTTCCTTCAGTCGAGTTGGAACCCGGGGAGAAGCCAAGTATCATGGATGTCAACAGCATTAAGTATGACTATACGTCGACGGCGAGATATCAGGTCAACCCAGGGCCGTAATTCAACGCAGACTGAGAAAATTTTGCGTCCCAGGATAGCCTTCAACCAGCCTCTGCAAGTCAAGGCCTCCGCCTTTCTAGAAACAACAATGAAATTTAGAAACCAAAGAGCTCTTGGTGCACGATACGCCTTTTTACAATCACAACCTCGGGATGAGCATCGCATACCTCATGTGGTGTGGGATGTCTGAACTGTCTCATTTCAGATGGCAGGCAAGTGATGAACACGATTCGGATTTCAAAATCATGCGTAGTAGTCACCAGCGTTGTCGTTAGCGCGGGCGCGTGCTTGATTCTAAATTGGATATAACCCCTCATGTCCAACAGAAGTCAACTTGTTCTTCTTGAGAGACATTGTGAGCTTCTCAAGCACCAGACGGAGCCTGGAAGTAACGATCATGATCATTGACGAACAGTTGGATACACGTTCATACCACGGGTATACAGTAACCTTGCTATGACTCTCCTTCCTCGAAAATTGAGCAGATGGAAACTGGAGTTCATTGTTCACACGCGGCTCTGTAAGCCCGCATTTCTAGCGGTACTTGATCAGTCAGTCATTCAGCGCGTTACAAGGAAGATCTTGCAGCTTACACGCTGTACATCATTATTACTTGGCATTGGGTGGTACGATGTGTTGCCGTACTTCTCGTAATGGATCCTACTGTGAGCTTGAACTGGACTAGAGAATTGCCTGGAAACTACAGTGGTGAGTGTTATGTATCGAGTTCTACAGAAATTCAACACTCACAAACACGCGGTACAGGGAAAAACCAACTAGTACGCAATGATCGTCAAGGATCCTGCGGGAACTGTGAGTGAATGCAGATACTGTAACGTGTTGTAAGATGCGTACTGATATATCAAGCCATCAGCGAGGGCGACTTTTGTATAGAGTGTCGACTAAGAATAGAGAACGAAGGAGATGCATCTTACGCAACCGTCCAGCTGTCTAGACCATCAGAAGAAGTCGCCTGCTATATTAACAGATAGACGGGCAGAACATCCTCAGGCTGCACTTGGACAAAAATTCCCCCTTCTCTCAAAATGTTCAAACTCACGGCTGCCACTGTTCTCGCGCTCTTGAATGCAACGTTCGCAGCCTCTCTAGGTGAATGTGCAGTGCTCTTGCCCGCCATATCCAATGGTGCTCTCGCGCCGAATGCCATTCCATCGTGGAAACGTGTAATGATGCCAATCTGGCAGGAGCTTGCAATGCTTGGTCGAGCACTGTCCTCCCCAGCGGTGTGGCGATCTAGCTGGTGCGGGACAAGACAACACGGTCACGAGCGTGGCTACCTCTGCTGGTATTCAGTGCACCCTTTTGAGTACATTATTTTTGCAATGATATGAAACAGACAGGCTACTAATGATGCATCTTTAGTGGCGCGGGATGTACCGGAAGTCCCAGTTAGTCGTCGGTACCGTGAACAACTTGGCTACTGTTGGATTTGATAAGTCGCGTCATCCTTCAGCTGCGCCTCCACCTGAAGGGCAGCTGCTCAAGGTATTGTCTGTACCCTTTGATGAGGGAGCATGCAGGACTGATTGTACCACAGTGTTCATGTTCTTTGGAACAAGGAGGAAGTCATGATGTGCTTCGTACTTACTACATAGTCACAATAATATTTCTTCCGTTAGGAGATTAACGGCGCCTACCAAACTGATACTGGTTGCTAGATTTGATATCAAATTTGAACTCGGTGAGCCTGGATCTGGTTAGTATACGCCTGTGGTGCGGTTCATTAAGACGTGGGTTAACAGAAACATACGCGTAGTCCGAGTTCCGCGGTTTTCTGCCCCAAGGGTGCCTTTTTCAACGAAAACTAGGCGTCATTTCTTGTAAAGTTGCCAGTTTGAAGAGTCGCATATCGCGTGTAATCGTCTTTGAACGTGGTGTTGTGTTCAGAAGAATTCGAGTCCTTACTAACAAGTTGAGCTTCTCCAAAAATCGATTACGTCTATGCATAGAGACCAGTAGTTAGCATTGTCCTGGCAGGTGAATGGAGGGTACTAGTACGTACAGTTGTAGCTCTGGCCGTCTTTCCGGCCATTGTTGGTCCTGGGAAAGTGGTTCGCAAACGCTCCAGAAGCGCCGTTGTTGACGCTAGTAATCTTGTGCGTTAAGCGCACTAGGGAGATGATCGATCGAAAACTCCCTCTGTGCACCAGGATGAAGCATGCCTGGGACTTCTCATTAAACCTTGTAGGTGTAGACTTTAATGGTCCAGTCGAGCCTCGCCGGATATTGGGACCACTCGCCAGGCTCGGTAAACTGGTGTTCGAATAGGCAGGGAAGGCTTCCCTGTCAAAACGTTCAACCAGTCCCCGTGTGTACAAAAGAAATGACACTCACTGCTTGAAGCCATCTGTCTTGGAATGCGGCGTCAGGTCGTTTGTCGCTCTGGTTTCAACCTCCAGCCTGGTGAAGTATAGATAAGGTGAAGTACTAGGCAATGAAAGTAGACTGACTCGAGTTCAGTGATATCAGAAACTTCCGCTTCAGAAGACATGCTCGTCATGTAAGAGTGATAGAGACGCTATCAAAGATTGGTGAACCCCATAGCTAATGCATTATAAGCATTGACGGACATGAGCCTCAGGGGAGTTTATCCCCGGAATGTTACGCAATGTGAGTCAGAGCGAGCACAAGCAGAAATCGGCTTGTTGAAGAAGAACCCATCCAGTGTCCCTGGATCATTAAGTTTCTAACGTGCTACTAGTCAGTGATGTCGGCGCATGTTATCTCCTATGGCAGTTAAATTTCATTTCTGGTGATAACCGGCGAACGAGAGCTCCATTGCACCACTATCGATGAATCTTGCGCCCTTCCGAGTGTGAGCGTGTCGTTGCACAATTGGAAACAGACAGCAGACTGGCTACATCACAATCGGCTACCACTGCGTTCGGTCAGAAGACACGCCCTGGTCAATGATTTTAGAGACAGATAGTCAAGATGCTATAGGTTCGGCTGAAGTTCCAAGGATGGACGCACGGACAACGGCAGTACGGACTGTAGCGTTCGACTACACCATTAGACGCGTGTTTCGACCTCGAAGGAAAGTCGACAAGCTGCGAGAGAATGGTTGAATGTAATGGACGCGTTCCCTGCACCTCTTACGGCGCTAAAGCAGGGGTGGCATGATGTATCGCGAACGCAGACAAGGCGCGCCTTTTGTTGAAGGTGCAGGTCGTGCCCGTGGCCAAAAGTTCTCTGCCGATGGAAGAATGCCGAATGACTGTGAGAAGGGACAGGTTGTGGAGTTGGATCAAGTAGGTGAAAGGCGTAGATGGCGTCCAAATATCTCAAACAAGCGGCAGGAGGGTCCTTCAGTGAGGTGCTGACGACCTTTGGAACCCTATCATAACCACCAGCGATAGCCAGTGTTCAAATTTGCTGTGGCTGTTGAAAGCTTCTCAGTTGGAGATAGACAGCAAAAAATTGCTGGCTGCAAGGTGGGAGAATGATCGGCAGCTCGGCGACACGATCAAGGCGACCTCGATCACGTTACTCGTTAGCTCTTAACAAAGAACCACCACATTCCCATTGTTCGCCAATTCCCTATTGCCTCTTTGGGAATCCCGTCCACATTTCTTGCTTGGTAAGTCACGGTACAATGGGTTGTCGGTGCTATAAAGGCCATCTCGTGGCTGCCTACTTTCACCTTTCCCCACCACTATCACTCAATTCTGATTTTCACAATGGCAGATATCGTCGATAGCAATACCGCGCCGCGGACTCCCGCCACCGCCAACACTACTCCTTCGCCTGCGAATCCAACGACACCACCCCAGACTCATACCTGGAACGATTGAAAAGAAGGAGGAAGCGAATGGCGCCAACGTTATCGTGACCAAGTTTGGCAAATATCGGAAACCCAACGGAGAGTGTCGAAACCTTGCCGTTGACATGGGACATTATACAGAGGATAATTTGCCCGCCAAGAACGCTACTGTTCATCGCTTGATGGAAACCAACGTCGAATTCAAGCCTTCTGCCTCCTACGATCCGTTTGTGGACCCACCTGAGACAACCACTGCCGGCGCACCAATTGGAAACAGCGATACTGTCAGTGAGGTGGAGGAGGACAATGTCAACTATGACTCGTTTGCTGATGCTGCTGCCGGCGCCCCTTCCCTCAGCCAACCCTCCTCCGGCTATTCTTCACCTAGCATCTCTACCGGTGCTGCGGTTTTCTCGTCGACTGAATCTGCCGTTCTTGACGTCCCCATCACGGCGAACGACTGGCCTGGCGAGAGTAAATTGGTGCACGGCAAGGAAACCCGCGGCCAGATCGCCTCGTACGCCGGCATCACCATGTTCTTGTCCTACCGCAAACACTTCATGAGTGTGGTGGTCTTCGGCACATATGCGAGGTTGATTTTCTGGGACCGTCGCGGCGCTGTTGTCTCTCGACGATTCAATTATCAAAAGGGCGGTGGAGATGAAATTCTGTTCAAGTTTTACCTCCGGTTCTCGCAGCTCACTTCTGAGCAGCGTGGCTATGATCCCACAGTGGTCGAGGTACCTCCCACCGATCCAGACGCCGAGGCTGCCCTGGTGCAGTTCAAGAAGTACGACAGAGACATGTGGCATTGCAACGCGCAGATGAGGTCGTGCACTGAAGCAAATGTGCGATGATCAAACAGCGAAGTGCTGATCGACGATCAGGGATGTGTGGTAGGTGGTAGAAAGTAGTTCCGATCTTCTGTTAGCGACTGACTAAGCCACGAGACTCAACCAGGTACCACAGCAAGAACTGGAAGAGAAAGCGTTCGCGTTCGTAAGACTAGGCTAGGCCAGGTGTATAAACGAGATCGGAACTAAAGTACAATGATACTACACTACTGCTTATATACTAGTAAGTCTGTGTTTGAAGCTCCTTGTCCATACGCGTTTCCACTAGGGATGCTCCACGCCCTTGACCCAGTGTTGTATGCTACTAGTCCGTGAAACCATTAAATACGAGTGGTGACTGCATGTAAGTAATAATACTGAAACGACCATGTGTGCTACGAGTGTCGGCGGTGTGTATACAATAGGGAGTCCATGAGGTATCGGCATGTATGATGTCATCCATGTGTTGGGCGTGTGTCCGACATGAGTACGGCTTCGGTAATGAAAAGGGGTATGATCGGTGACGAAACAGATGATGAAACGGTCCGTTGGTTGATAAGACAAGGCTCCCGATAAGATATGATAAGATGTGAAAATGTGAAAATATGGCGATTCATAACACTCGCGCCATGAAACCAGCACAGATGCCAGGATACTTCCCGCACACAGAGGATATGAAGGTGCTGCGCCTGGTGTATTCTTACTCACTTGGCTCGAACTCATATCTCGAACCAGGAAATGTGAGCGTTGCTAGTCAGTAGCAAGGCTTCTGACCAACGACACTACTTAGCAGTGATGTCGGCAAATGAGGCTTCGCCGGTATTGTCTAGGATTAATCAGTCGTCTGAGATTGACCAAGCGTCGTCTGCACCCGATCCCAGGTGAATGCACAGACGCCGTTGGTACGACTCATACAAGTAGTGTGTAAGACGTCCTTATGCTTTCACTTCAGGCCGCATCTGTGATTGAGGGCTCAGACGAAGACTAAAGTTCTGTCCCAATATCAGCACTTGAAGGAGGAGTGGGAAGATACCAGAAATGTATGCCTTAGCCCTTGGGTCCTCTCTCCACTTTTCCAAAGCTAAATCTTTTCCGAAGAGGCAAGGCGATGTGAAATTCACAGCTCAGCCTCAGAATGAGGCCAAAACCCGTGGAAAACATGCCTTGACCATCTGGTGAAGCGTGACACAACCAAATGCAATGCTTGGGGTGAAGACGTTGATATCATTCTCATCTTTGTCTGTATCCTTCATCCTTGGGTACGAGTGTTTTCTGATTAGATTGTAGGCGGGTTTGTTTTCTGCGGTGGTCGCCACATTTACGATTGATTCCTACAAATGGCTTGAGGCCCATCCAGCCGATACCATAAATATGATACTACAGCACCTTTCTGGACAGCTGGCCGGCACTCAGAGACTGGAATATGTGCCAGCTCTGTTTGTGATCACTTCATCCGTGCGCCGTATCAATGTTTGCTGGTTTCTCAGTCTTATGTTTGCATTAACGACAGCTGTTCTGGCTATTTTGTGCAAACAATGGGTTCGCAAACACCGCCAGGAGCTCCCAGCGCGTTCTTATTAGGAGGAGATTTCTCTCCGCCAGATGCGTTTTGAGTCCCTTCGCTATTGGAAAGTGGGAGGAATTGTTGCAACCTTGCCGCTTCTGCTCCAAATCGCCCTTGTCTTTTTCTTCATAGGCATTGTTGATCTTCTATGAACTCGCAACAGAACTCTTGCTGCAATCATTTTGGCGTGGGAGCTACTCACTGTCACGGTTGTTATAATCACGACTGTGCTTCCGGTGGTTGTTTTTCTGTACTACACCAAGGGAAACCCCGAAGGTTATAATATGGAGCATGCTGATGTCCTCCCATGCGCTTTTAAATCCACGCAATGTGGCTCTTCTTGAAGGCCGTCCTCATTCTCCAAGGCTTCATTCACAGTGTCATCTCCCTTGACTTTAAACCCTCGGCGTCTCGGGCCATCTACAGCACCATCGAGTCTTGGACATTCTCCGACCTTCCAATAATAAAACGTCAGCCCACTCCGAATCAACGGGAATCAAGCTTTGCTTGATATCTCTGTAGTGGCTTGGGGTGGATAGACGTGCACGTCTCCAACAAGGATATCGTGCCTGATCTATACTATTGCCTTGATCACATGGACATCAAATATTTTGATCCTTCAAGGTTTTCAAGTTCCCCCCCCCTGTTCTAGCTTGGCCGATCAAGTTCGCCCGGCAACGACGACAAGCAGTACCGCCTGAACAAGCAAAATACGCTTCTGCAATTCTGCTTTTGATGCCTTCTGTATGATGACCGGCGGCTCCAGAAACCGCTGGAACAGCTCATAGTGCGCCGCATTGCCGACGTGAAATACTGCACCAAATCCAAGAAGCCTGTTCCTCCAGAGGGTACGCACTTACATCCGCTTTCTTCAGCATCCAATTGATTGAGAAGGACAGCTTGGAATTCGTCTATATTCAGAATGATGTCCTTACGCGGAGAGGCTGATTGGAGTCCGCCATTCCTTTGTGCTCTAATCGCTCACGCCATACACTTATCATTCTTATTGAGACTGTTCTTCAGGACGCGGGCAAGCCGCACGCGAAGTACGCCGACAACGTGGAAGTGATCTGGATCTGTTGGCTCATTCAAGATAGCCTCGACTTTCGGGATTTGCAGGAATTTGAGGATAATGCAGCCGTTGGTTGTTATCTCATGGAAGAAGGAGTCCTTCGCACCCTTAGTCAGGCAACCGCTGGTGATGATGGGAAACGTGATGTGTTTATCAGTTGCTGTGAGACTGATGAGGAGGATATTCCTGCTGGAAGCATCAGAGGCGTAGTTAATAGCCTAGAGTGCAGGCGGTTGAAGTTAGAGATTGAAGCGTCAGAATCATGGAAAGCGCTAGTTGATGATCTGAACCTAGTAGAGCCTGTAGATGATGTCCGAGTCAGTTTTCTACAGGGCGCTTACTTCAATTTCTGTGTGAGTGCAAGACTTCTGCTGCTTCTTTGAGATGTAGCAACCAATGAGTATGTCCGAGCGGCGAGGTCCGGTCCGGTTATTATTTTACTCCGACCACTCTCTTGACAGCTCTCTTGCTTTTTGACAGCACCGGCCACCTGGTAGCAGATGGCAAGCATTGACAGAAGTAACATAGATACCCGGCAAATAGGTCTGAAACAGCAGAATATGAACACTAGTGCAATGTGCCATATGATTGAAGTGCAACAGGTCGACATTTCTCGTAAAGGACTCTGTTCCACGACGTTAATAGTGCAATTTTCTCGGCAATATCTCATTCATTGGTTCGAGCCAGTAATACTTATATCAACACAGCGCTAAGCTGACGGACTCCAAACAATGTCTTCACCCACTCACGCGACACTGACTTCTGGCATTTTGGAAGGCGATCTTGGCATGCAGTCACTTCCACCGCCTGTGCAATCCCCTTGTGCTCGCGCCATGAAACCAGCACAGATGCCAGGATACTTCCCGCACACAGAGGATATGAAGGTGCTGCGCCTGGTGTATTCTTACTCACTTGGCTCAAACTCATATCTCGAACCAGGAAATGTGAGCGTTGCTCGAAGTACGCCGACAACGTGGAAGTGATCTGGATCTGTTGGCTCATTCAAGATAGCCTCGACTTTTGGGACTCCCAGAAATTTGAGCATTACGATGCCGTTGTTCGCTATCTCATGGAAGAAGGAATCCTTTATACCCTCCATCTGGCAATCAGTAATGATGATGAAGAACGTAAAGTGTTCATCAGTCGCTGTGAGCCCGACAGCGACTATATTTTCCCTGGAAATATCAGAGGTGTTGTGCATCTTCTAGAGGACAAGTGGTTGGAGTTTGGAATTGAAGCGTCAGAACCATGGAAAGCGCTAGTTGATGACCTGAATCTAGTATATCCTGTAGATGACATTAGGACGGGTAACAAAATAGCGTAGACAAACCTTGAACCAAGGTGCAATCATTTTCTTAGTACAAACTCGCCGTACCTGCAACGTCAAAATGAGTGGTACAACTACGCCTCGTGTATAACGGCACTGAGGATGCTGTCAACTCTTTCGAACTCCACATGGATCACCATCATTCCTCAGCAAGTTGGATATGTCGCCGACTTCTGCAACGCCGTTTGAGAAACAAGGGGGGGGTGCGAATATGTGGATGGTGCTCCTTAAGAGGCTCGGTGTCTAGGTGCATACTGGTGTGTGGAGTAGATGTTAATATCTTGTTGGGCATCTGGCAATTTGTGTAGGAATGAGGGGATACAATTTCTTGAATGCACCTTTGTCTCTGGTCAAGAAAGGCCTTGAACTCCAACTGAGGGCTGCACGCGTCGTGTTTTCAATGAGAACCCGCGACGGCAGTTGTACTACATTTTGCGAGGTCGAACATCTGCTTCGCAAGGAAACGTGGGCGCAGGACTTTGCTATCTTCTGAATGTTCACGTTTTCCTGAACTTACGTGTTTTCAGACAGCGAGGAGTTGAAGGCTACAAAACAACAGTTAGACATAAATATTGTTCAACTTTTAGAGTGAGTGTACCTTCACATGACACCTAAAGTGAAGGCGCAGTTGTCGCTGTGTCATCAAAACTGACGGTGCGCAAGTCGTTGATAGTGCCCTCAACCAACTGAGACCTTCCAGTACAGTTGGGGTCACTAGAATCGGCGGTGAGTAACGCTTATCTGAATGACCCTCTACTAGATGCTCATGCAAAAAGGGTGCATATTATCCCAGGAGCCCTCCTTGCGCTGGTAAAGGAGTCGTCTTGACCAGAGGACCTGAAGTCACCACATCCGCTGGGCAGGACCGTTGACGTCCATTCGAAGCAAATGCCCAACAGGTTCAGGTTGTTGCACCCGGTAAAGATGGTCATGGCACTGGGACCTTGGGCAATGCCCGTGTTGTTGGGGACAGGAGCGAGAGCATCAGCGCGGTTGACGATGGACATGGCCAACGCGGTGCTGCTGAGGAAAGCAACGGTGAGCTTGAACATGGTACTAGTCGATGAACGGGCAGTGAGGAATCTCTGTGAATCGCAGGCCTTATATATGGGAGTAGGCTGTTCTTTTCAGTAGATTCAGAGGTAAATTTCCTACATGCTTTTGTTGTTCATCCTCCAAGGAGGTATCCAGAGTTGCTATTTGTTCCTTGTTAACGAGGTACCTTCAACCTGCTGCTGATGCTGATTTTACTCCTGTCGGAGAGTAATACCCACCCATATCAAAGGCTTGACTTCCTTCAATTCGCGGCTGAACTTGAAGAGCGCGTTCCTTGCAGAAGAAGACGGTTAACATGAGAGGTTATTCTTTTCTTCAGGACCAACCACTCACAAGTATCGATGTCTTCAATGACTACATATGGCACCGCTGTTGTCTTGAATGTGTTCCATTTGTTTGCAGTATTGAGCTCGCTGTAGTGCATTCGCCGAAGTCGATCCTGCCTGCCTTGCTAGCCATACTTTCCTAATAAGAATCCTAATGCTGATCTAGTGTTCAATACCTTGCTCCCCCGTGCCGGAAAAGTGTGACCAGGAAGGATCGTGCAATGCTCAATCCATCATGTTTCAGTAAAAGAATGTTGCAGAACATTAGTCTTACTTTCTGTCCTTCGCGAGTGTTCTCCTTTGAATGACCAAGATCTTGGTCTCTTTGATTCAAGCACTCTTCGGAATCTTCTATTGTCACTCCGAGTCAGCCAAGTTATGACCCTCCACTTGCTCATTGTTCAGCGTTGACCAGCATGGTCGTCCCTTGTCCTGTAGCAACGGTCACAAGACGACGCATGTCGCAGGTAACAGGCCGGCTTTAGCGACTGCAAATGATGGAGCGCGCGACGACTCTACAGCTATTTCGGGAAATGGTTGGCTTAAACCTATGCACGGCGGTGCGCACCAAGGTGACCCGTATCAACGCGTGTAAGTCTACGACGCCAAAACTATCATTATTCATACTCGATACTTTGTTTGTGAGCTTCTGAAAGGCTGGTCCTTTCTGAATCTCCTCCAATCTGCTGGCGATTCTGTCCCTGAGTTCAAGGTAATGGCCTTTAGTTTGGCGGCGACTGAGAGATACTGTTCCTGCATTTTGCAAATAAAGTTTTCCTCACATGGTTGCAGGAATATATTTGCAGTGGAGGCGTCGGGTTCGTAGACGAAAGAGCAGAATCAAAATCCGTGGTGCAGTATTGCTATTGACTGTGTCTGCCGTGAGGAAGGTGAGAAACGAGAAGTAGTGGCGGGGAAAGGTGAAAGCACATAGCAGCCACAAGACAGACTTTATAGTATCAAAGAATGACTGTCACGAGACTTACCTAACAAGTAATGTGAGCAGAATACCCATTTATAAATTGGCAAACAATGAGATGACTGCGCAACGTACAATGTGGTGGTTGTTTGTTAAGAGCTAACGAGTAATGTGATGCGTTGGCCTTGATTGCGTGACGCGTTGAACAATTATCTTCGACTACTACAGTATGAAATCGAGGCTACGCATGTTGCCGAGCTGCACAGGTGTAGACACCCAGCGGTGTCATCTTCAGCACCCTCAAAACTGACGCCCTTCAAGATGTCGGTCCTAGGCTCGACGGGCTCCAAAAAATTCAAGGACTACGACTCCCTCTGGCGCGGTGTGCCCCAAAAACTCTGACCGCCGTCGTTTGGGAGCGCCCACCCACAGTAGCCTACATCGGACGACACGTCAAGAAATACCCTAAGTATCTCGTCATGGTGACGTGAAAAACTTCCGCGACATATTGACACTTTGAACTTTCAATCAACCGATGCTCATTACATAGACTACGAACTTGACAATATATGGCAGTAGTAGATCGTCCATGTGTGAGCAGATCGATGTCAGCCACAGTTGTCCGCTAATATACATCAGGAAGTCTACACCCGGCTTTTTGCCCTTTTGGGCTTTTTTGCTTTTGACTGTAAGTTTTTGCTTCCACTGCACCTCGACAGTCATTCCTGTATTGCCCAAAACATGTTTCATTGGTAGAACTACATTGTAAAACATCAGTGATACCATGGCAGGCCAAACAAAAAAGCTGCAGAAATGAGAGGCACGATAGGGAATTGAACTTGTGACCATAAATGACATGACCTGTGGGCTTGCGGCTTTTTTGTGGTGTACAAGTGGCAGAAAGTTCAAGAAAGTCCGATGTCGAACTTGCTGATGTGTGCCCATACCAGTCATATTCTGCGCTGTTCTCCTACCGCTGTGGGTTTACCTGAGCAGAGCTGAGATTCGGAGCGAATTGAGTAGGCCGAGAATACGCCATGGGACAGTAGTAGCCTTGTAGCGGAAAAGCAGCGTCCTCCTTTGCTGTCCTTGTAGTGGTCGAGAAAATCGAATTCTGCTGGAGCTCGTGGCGGTTCAGGTCAAAGCTGTATTTCCGAATTCGGCCTCGATCAACCTGATCCAGAACCATCGCCTCGTACGGTCCAACTGCTACCGCCACCTCCAATTCTCGGTTTAGATGATTTAAATCTCTGTTCCGCTGGCTTGTCCGATGGGTCCCCTTCTTGCGCTCAACTGGTCCAGCTTACAGTCAACGAGCTCTCGTAAGATAGTATTTCCTCTCAGGTCACTTTACACCCCCAGAAGATTGTATTGAAGCACGGGAGGAACTACGAGAATGTGGTCCAGTACTGGAGGACAGAGTTTTGACACTATCATTTCAACTATACCGGCAGCCTCGTCGACGAAGTCTGTCCGACTAAGTTGTTGTGTTCACGAGACATTCCGTCATTGGGTGTGCCTTTGCATCAGTAGGGATACCCTGCTGGTATATCCGGGTCTGGTCGACCAGTGACGGTGACACGAATCACCATGATGTTCGTGGCATCGTCTTAGTCAACCATTGGACTGGAGCTATTCATCGCCTGTAATCACCCCTCAAGTACCTCGTCAGCATTAAGCATATCCAACGCTTGGTTCTATGCTGCCTTTTTACGTCTCTTCTACGTCCCAGCCGCATACGCGGCGATCTAAACTTATTGGAACCCCGGAATCTGCCGAGACTCATTTATATCGTGTTGGGAAAGTGCTCACCTCCCACTGGCAATGTCTCGACGCACTGCTATCATCATTTGCTGCACACGACGCCTCGTTGGGCGCTCCTGTGCTCTTCGGCTCGCCGAGGATGGCTGCGATGTTGCCATCTGTGACGATTCGTCCAAGCAATCCGAGCTATCGCAGCTCAAGCGCGAAATTGAGTCCAAGGGCGTCAAGTGCTGCTCCTATATCTGCGACCAGTCGAACGAAGAAGACGTTAAGAATCTGATCAGCAACGTTGTCGAGGATTTCGGTGGTGTGGATATCGCAAGTCTCCACCGATGAATACCTTCTGTCTACGTACTGATGAGAGTGATAGGTGGTTGCTGCTTTCCATGATCCTGCTTCAGTATCTGCAGCTAGCGCCATCGTGTCAAGTCAGTTTTCAGATACACCGCTATTAGACGGTATATTGATCCTCCGATGTCTAGTGTCCGCTGAAGAGTTCGACATGAACATGGCCGCCAGGCCGAGGAGCTTGTTCCTCATTCTGAAGTACACAAGCGCGCAAATGATCAAGCAGGGCCGCGGAGGCAGAATAATCGGTCTCATCACCACGTCCGCATTGCGAGGTACGCTTAGTAGAAAGTCCACAATCCGAGTTTCTTCTCAGTATCCTCTAGCCTTTTTCCCTCAGCTGTCTGCGTACACTGCGTCATGCTTTGCTGTTCGGGGATTGATTCAAACCGCAGGTAAGCAAAGGAGGTATATCTGATTGTGCTTTCTCAGTGATTTAGCCTTGGAACTCGGCCAACACAACATTACCGTCAATCTTCTTGCCCGTTCGTATCCTCAACTAGCGTGCTAATCCACTGAAGTCATCTCATTCATCGTGTAGACTCTGTGCTGCAGGACCCAGCTGGTTAGGTGTATTTTGGGCGTTCGCGCTTATCTCACAATGAACACAGCTGAGTCCGCCGTTGCTTCCCTCGGTAGTCGACTTGGTTGGGATTTGCAGGAGATTCAAAAATCTGTATGAAAACACTATCGTCGTGCCCAAAGATCACTGAGTGCGGTCCATTGACAGATGGCAGAACGAACCCCGCTTCCCAAGAAAGCAGCAACTAGTCAAGATATTGTCCCGGTTGTCACCATGCTGGCGTCTCAGGAATGCGACTTCATGACGGGTGAGTCCTGATGGCGTTCGCATTCGACGCGCTGACTGAAGTTTAACCTTGTACCTACAGGACAGACGGTAGGCTCTTTTCTCCGGAAATCCTTTCATACCTCTAACCAGCTCTACTAGATTTCAATCAGTGGAGGGATGATGATGAATTGAAATACACCACTGAGGAAGGAAATGTACCGTACTAGTTAGCTCTGCAAACGAAGTTATGGAGACGTGTCAATCAAACCCCAGCGGGATACACGTTGAGTTAGAGGGCCGCAACACGGAACTCGACGAGGTGGCGGACATCGGCATATATAGCGCCTCTCCGGTAACTGTAAGCATTGCTCGCGCAAGTCACGTATCCACGGAAACACAGAGTCGATGCTTATGCGATACGACAATTGTTGATCCCGACTCCCGAGGGCGAACTGAGGGTGTCTTTCAAGTGCACGATGTGCGGTCTCTGACAGAATATCTGCTCTGAAATCGTGTGAATACAAAAAAAACTTTCAGATGCCAATATATAGATAGGTACATGATGTAGTACACGAAACACTTTACAGCGAAGGGGAAACATCTCGGAGGCGCGCATCCTGTATGCTAATCTTTAATCCATCAACGCGTCGCTCATACTCCCGTAACACGCCCAGGTCGGATTCGTCGAGGTTGCAGTAGCCATTCTTTCCCTTGGATACGATGACCTGAACCAAACGGAGGGGTGAAGCGGGGTATGCCGTTCGCGCACGGACCATTTCCACAAAATGGTCTCTATCCACCTCGTTGATGACCAGCGCGGCAGCGTTCCGATTTGCTCGCGCAAAAATGTAGATATGCAGAATCTTGAGTTTAGGGAGGATATCAAAGGCCCCGTTATCGTTCCTCGCGAGCGCGTCAAAAACACTTGTCAAATACCCGTGTTCCTCAGCGATGTCAATGTACAGGTTGAGACACTTCAGATGGGGCATGGAGAGCACCGTCGACGGCAACATGTCCGAAATGACGTCTGCGGAAGACCCCAAGGTGAACGTTTCCAAAGGAGGATTGCTCCTGTCGAGGAAGTCAACGACGAATGATAGAGCATCCCTGGCAGGTCTAGTGGCATTTTTCTTGAGCGTGTCTATCCACAGGGATTCTAGACCGGGGAGGCAAATTTCAGGCAAGAGACGATAAGCATCACGCTTCAAGCGGAGAGTCTTGAGACTGCCGCTAGTGTTGATGAACACGCACGGTGCCTGCCATTCATCGTTCGCTGAATATGATGCAGCAAAAATGACGTTACTGATGGTCTTGCTCTGCTGAAGGAGAGCCAAAAACATGTTGGTGCAATGAAGCTCGGGGTCAGACTTGACCAGAATGTCCAAGGTTTTCAAGGAGGTACTGGGCGGAACTGGATGCAACCAGCTCAATCACTCCATCAGTGGCATCCGCAGATGTTCCAACGCAGGGACACAGTGCCAAAGAGTGCAACCTCCATCCATGACCTCGGAAGACGGAGTGTCGATGGGCGCGTACGAGAGGCGCCGGAGAATGGGGAAGCACGGCAACTCATCGACGAGATCGACATAGAGTTTGTATGGGATCTTGAGATCAAGACTCGCACACCGCGACGAGACATCCAGGAGCTGATCTAAAGCGGCGTCGCCGGCAGCTGAGGGCTTCCCATAGTCGATACTGAGGTGGAGCGGGAATTCTTTTGAAAGACCAAGGACTCTGGTGAGGGCTTCGACGCCGCGCGCGCTCTGGACGGTGAATTC